>JACXGJ010002191.1:0-42837 GCA_016801105.1 Esox niger | reverse complement strand
AGGGGTTAAGGGTGTAGTGTACAAAACTCTGCGTTTTCTATTTAACAACATTTAAAAAAAATGATGCTTTCTGTTTAGACTTTGTCCTTCCTTAGTCCCATTTACTGTCTTGCTTTGTGTCTGAGCCTAATAGGTTTAAACTGTGTTCTATGTGTCACCAATCCCTGATGCTTCAAAAGTTGTTTGTAAGAAGACACAATATAAGTATTTGTGCTGACGGTCATAACAACTACATCTGTATTTAGTGGGATTCAACTGTCTGGAGTTTCAAGCTGAATTTGACGTCCACCAAACTACTCAGATCTAAAGGTCTGCAACTGAAATCTTTGTCAACATAATAACACTTTTACTTGGCAATGTATGAAATGTATGTAATTTGCATTTCTTAGTGCTTTAGTATTTGTTAAAAAAATATTCTACATACCAGAAAAACCTGTCTCCACAACAAGAATTAAGAAGCTTAACGAATCAGGATGTAATTATTCTGCTTGAAAGCTTAAATCAACTGGAGTCTATTTATCTTGCGGGGAAAACGTTTTTTTTAGTCTCCACACACAATAAGGAGGATGGCTCAAGAAAGGAAAAAACTGTCCAGGTGTAACAGATGGGGAATTGCAAATTTCCAAATCTACAATTGAATGCCTCCTCCATGCTCAGTAATTTGGATGTCATGACAAATAGCTTGTCAAAACTCTTTACTATCCTGGCACCTCAATGGTGGAAGCGGCCCACCTTGGAGGATAGCATAGTATTAAAAAAACATCTGAAAATTAAACTTTTCATACAGTATCTAATTCTACTACCACCAACTGTTGTCGTTTGTTAACTTTTTATGTTTCATGTATATTATTTCAAAGGTCTTCTTTCCTTCTCTGACTCTTGCCAATAACAAATTAATTGAATTAGAAATTATATGTTAAACCCGCTTGGAAAAAGTGAGGAATACATTTACCAAATGTTCATTTGAGCCAATTTTACATAGCTGGAAAAATATATATATTATATTGCCGGAAAATAAAATGTGAATTGTAATGTGAATAATAATAAAGTAAAAACATATATTAACAGGGAAAATCATGTTTAACGTTTTAAAGTGGAAATAACTTTTTGAGTCTGGGAAACATTTTAGAGTCTAAGAAAATACCTGCAACAAAAGGAAAATCAAATATAGATACAGCATCTGTAAGTGCTGGTTAATTTGCATGAATGATTCAGGCAGGATAATCCCACATACATCTCCGGAAAAAATAAGAGGACACTGCATCTTTTTGAGTGAGGAAGCGTTCAGTTTGCAGTGGTCTCTTAATTTTAACCCTTCTGATCTTCAGTCATTATCTTTATTTCCTGCTTATTTGGAAAGGCAAGAAAACGGTGCAGTGGTCTCTTGTGTTTTTCCAGAGCGGTATAAACACAAACGTTTGAAACGATTTTGAAACTATATCCCTACCTTGTTCTGGCCATAGACAGTCAGCTCATCCAGATATTTCGTGAAGGGGTTTGAAATGAATTCTTTTTCATCATCTTCTTCTGGTAATCTTGGGATAATATTCGCAGGTCGAATTACCCCCGGCTTCGTCTGTAATATTTGTAATATTAAAAATCCAATTTTAAATTGATTCTACAGAGTTTTGTATAATTTCAGCAAACAGTTTGGAAAGCAGCGCCTGAAAGCCAAAAGAGCATCCTGAAAGTGTTGAACAATTTTTGGTATGCATGTGTACTGTTTTCTATTGCTGCTTCTATTGTTGTTGGATAAAATTATTCTAATTAAGAAAGGACAAAATTAACAAGGAGTAAAGCACACACATTATACTATATCTAACTTTTGATTTGTTGTGCATTCCCACTTCAGATGTATTGTATTCATATAAGGGCTCTACTGAACCAATTGCTTTCATGTAAAAAAGGCAGTCAGGATTCCACTATATTCAACAGCCACAGTCAAAATTGGGTAAAAGTTTTTTTTTTTTTACTTGTTGGTAACAACTGAAAGAGGCACTTTGAACCTAAGGTGGTTTGTATCATGTTTGATGGATTTCTAGGTCAGAGAGATTTGTGAACCCATCATTGGCCAGAAGGAAAGTGGTAATGGGATTTGTATGCTAAACAACACACTCTGTACATCAGGATGTGTACTGAAAGAACTTAATATTAAAATGCTTATAGTGTATGGGAGCCCTGTATCGGACGCTTTCTCAGGTTTGCTCAGCGTTAGTAAACCGCGTGTATATGGTTACAAGTCAACAACACAAGCGGGACGTCATGGGAACCGAGATTCATTATCCAGAGAATATTAATTGAATGTGTATTAATCAATGAGCAAGTTGGCATTTCAATTGCTGAATATGCATAAAGTCAGGTGACATGCCGTGTTTGATCCTGTGGTAAAACTCGCCGTCACCTAGTGGCTATGGCGGGAATAGGGCACTAGCCGATATAGGGCTCCGATACACTAGGTGTGTAATAAGTGAATACTTAGTAGAGAAGGGTGGCAAGTGGCCTTGTTGTTAAAGCATCTGACCAGTAATCAAAAGGTCGCTACATTGAATCCTAGAGCTTGTAATTAAATGTAAATAAAACATAAAATAATTCTGTCCTTGAGCAAGACACTTTCTCCCTGGGTGTTCAATGTCGAAGGCAACCGCATCTCTCCAAATTGAAGGGCCTGTGTATTTGGCCTTGAGCCTCCATGACTGCATGGCTCTGTATGACTGTCCTTTGCAGACAACGCCACGGGCGGAGGCCTTCTAACCAACACTGAGGAGGTGGGCTGGGGGGAAGGTATGCAAATTGGCATTGTTGTGGTCTCACTCAATGTTAGCAGAACAAAAGAGCTGATTGTTGAAAGAGAGGAGGGAACACGTCGAAACATAAATCATCAGGGATGCAGTACATATAGTCAGACATGTGAATTCTTCTGTGGCCACGCAACCGAGAACTTCATGGATCATTTGTCCTACTAGTGTTGTTATGAAGAGAGAACAGCAGCTCCTCCCCTGAGGCAACTAAAGAAATATGGCACGGCCCATTAGATCCTCTCCAACAACTATATCTGCACCATGGAGGGCATCCTGCCTGACTACATTACAGCCCGGTATGGGAACCGCTCCACAAACTACCAGAAGGCCCTTCAGAGGCGGTGAATAACCAGAGACCAAAGAATCAGCGGAGCAATGGTTCCAACCATCCAGGACATCTATTTGAAACAATACGGGACCAATTAGGGACGGTCCTCACCCCAACCATGCAAGGTTCATTTGCCCACCGTCAATCAAATGGCACTGAGTCAAAGCACATCACCACGTGTCAAGAAGCCCCGGGCAGTTTCTATCTGCAAACCGTCAGATTGCTGAACACCAGACCAGTCTGACTGCACACATCGACAACAGCGGGCAAACATGACGACGAAAGTATTATTTTGGTTGGAACTGAATGTTGGATTTCAACTGCGTGGATCAAATTGTGTGTCCCATGCATATGATGACGAAAAAATGTAAACAGCATTGAAAGATTTGAAAATGAATACATACCTTGTATGGATCTGTCAGTTTTCTATCAACAGCAGAATATGGTTGTTGATTGAAAGATGCCTGTAAAAAATATCCAATCAAAATATAATATATTTAATGTTTAGTCCCTTTAAATTTTTACTACTCCTGCGAGTGTCAAATGTCGGCACAAAAACTAGTCTTCCTTTGGCTTCAAATAGTCCTCTTTCCGTTAGATCACACTGACCGCTCAGATTTCTGGAAACAGTTGGAAACATTTCAAGGGATGGACAAATCTTTGAAATAAGGTTGTGTCTCTTGATGTGTGAACCATTGAGGTGGTTGCATACGTAGGAAACTCTTAGCAACATTCATGGTTTTTGTTTTGAATGCTGATGTTTAGAATGCCGTCCCATTCCCCATTCAAAGTTGTTATGTTGTTGGTATGCTGATACACGGCAGTAGGTTATTGTTTTATTATAATAGATGTAGCTCAGTAATGATCCAGCTTTAGACAATAAGAGGCCCTGATACCCAGAAAGACAAAAAAAAACATTTGCGGTGGTGTAGTAAATGCCAGAAACCTCCACAGGTCTCCAATTAGTACACCTACAAATTCACGTCTCAATTAGGCCTCCTACTTAGTGCATCTGTGTACCAACAAAAGGTTTTGTTATTGTTGTTGATTTTGTTGTTGTCTGTCACCCTCTTATCTTTCCAACCGGTTTTCACAAGCATGTTGTCAACAGCAGTCACAAGGACAGTCTAGGATTGGGTATGTAATCAGTTTGATTCAATTTTATTAATCCCTGTGTCCAATTGAGACATCGCAAAAATGTACTGTCTGAAAGAGTTGTACAGTTATTAAATTGTAGACAGTAATTAATCATCTAAGATCTTCTGTTTTCCAATGTGGCTGACAGATGTGTCTTTCTGAAGCAACTGAAATGTGCTGTTTTCCATTAGGGTGTATGTTTGGTTTCCAGATGCACAGTAACAATGACTGTGTTCATGTGAAATGTTCAGTATTTGGGAAGATACAATGAACATAATGTTCATTATGGTCCTTTCAACCCAAAGAAATGATGAGGCTACATTGATGATACCCTTCAGAAAAATATAATTTACTGAACTGAAAAGTATTTGAAAAAGTGCTTCACTACATCCAAACATCTCTGTGAAAACCTAATCAAGATATCAATTATGTTAACTACCACCAAAGTCCAGTTCATCTTTCTAAGAGGAAAAAACAAATACTCACATATTTAGTTTCGCGTCCTAAAGATTTTGGTAATGACGTGTACCGCTGCATGTGGAAAAAGGTCAACCGAGAAACACAAATAATGAAGGCCATGTGAGAAGATTATTCATGTTAAAGTAAATTACAGGGGTAACTCAACTGTAATGAGTAAATGTTTATAACATGAACACTGCTTTTTCTCCGTTATTAGCTTTTTAATCCTTAACTTGTGTCACATCCACCTTGCACAATTACATGAAAGAGGATATATTCAGCGAATATATACATTCAGGATATGTTAGCGACCAGCTAACACTGACAAAGGGATACACCATCATGGATATATGTAATCATATTCCTTATCATTGGTGAGAGTGACTGTGAGTGCTTTTTACTTACCTTTGATCCACCTTTGTCCAATGTTTCCCTAGAATATGCAAGGGCTGGGGATGTGTGGTGCTGTGTGGTAGTGGAAGCAATGTTAAAAGAAAAACATAATAATTGAAAATGTTGCTTTTTAGTTCTGGTAAGTGCAATTCCATTTACTTGCATCCAGTGACTCACCACTAAAACAGGTTCCTCCAACACTTGGTCAATGACAGCGTACAGTTCTGCAGACTGTTGTCGCAACTGCGCTGGAGAACACATCTATGAAGAGAACGAGTTGTCAGTTCTGCATTCCGGCCGCAAACGGACAGGGCCAAAGTAACTCAGAAATAATCTAAACAAGATTTGTCATGAACGGGAACATCAAGCTATGTTAATGATTTGGTTTCAGATGACCGCTTGAAGTCAAATATAAGGGCTATAGAACTGACCAAATATTTGGTTTCAGGTAAACCTGGTGGGTCAGGCAACAACTATTTAGGTCACTTCAGTTAACACATTGGACTTTTTTAAGATCAGATGCTCAGTTTCCTAAAAGGTCAATCAATTAAGCATTTGAGAACACCATGCATAGTATATTTTTATTATATAATGGTACAATATGAGTAAACAGTGTGCCCAGAGTAAGAGACCCGACTATATTGTACTGTACCTCTTCATGTGTGTCCACTTTCATACACTTGTCCGTTGTGTCCTGTGATTCCCTGTCTTTGTCTACTTCATCGTCAATGGCCTGTGAAAGCAATATAGGGCTAAATGGAAACACCAAATGACACAACACAATCTACAATGCATAATGCTGATGTTGGCCATTGTTCCCTACTGATTTGTTGTTGTTATTATAATGAGGGTAGGTAATGAAATCACATACTACTTACTGAATGTTAAAATCTTTCTTCAAATGAATGTTATATTGCTTTGTCAAGTGCTCTGCACAAAATGAGAACAATCTTCAAGATTTGCAAAATGTTACCCTATTATAGCTATATCAAATTACAAATGTATATGCGAGGGAGCTGATATTAGCACAGCATTTGAGACTTTCAGGTTTTTTGTAAAAACTGCTCGGGGCAGAGAAATACGAGGGCAGAACAAGCAAATTAATTAAATTGTGAGTGTGAGGAAAACATTTTAGAAGGATGTGTCTTGGATTGGTGGGTTGTTGTTAGAACAGAAACGTACTCACCTGCTGGACCATCAGAAGGTTGTTTGTGGGAATTGCAGCTAGAGTTTTGTAGCTTAGTTTGATCTTGTGTGGCTGGAATTGAAAAAGATTAGGAAGGACATGAAAAATAATAAACAAACAATATTTTATTCATAGCCTAATTCCCATGATGGAAATGTTCTTATTAGTTACATTTGCCAAAGTCATTAATCAGTTCTGTAGTCATTATGCACATGAGTACTCCAGCATCGTCGTGAGACCTTTGATAGAACTCTTAAAAGAAAATACTGCAGTTGAGAACATGACAATAAGGAGGTAGATGGGCAACCAGATCGTCAGTCACTTGCAAAAGGTTCTTGTTTGTCACGGTTTAGTAATCGTTTTCTTGGATCTTGTTCACACCAAGCATGCAGGAGACATGCATTAGGACATCATGCAACTGATCTATTTGTCAGCACACAAAGTATCTACCTTTCTTCTTTTATCAATTGAGTCCGACATCTCCCTCCAAAGGCATGGAGAGGGTGTGGAGCGTGAGGAGAGAGAGGGAGACGGAGTAAGGTCACGCGTCAGGGGCGCTGGAGATGGGGAGAGGGTGAAGCGGTCGGGAGTAGAGGGGGGAGTGTGGGGCACAGGTGAGGTACATCCAGGGGCAGTGTATCGGTTGGGAGTGAGGCGGAAAGGTTTGTGAGTTTGGGGGAAACTGAGGTGCTGCCCCGAGCTGGGAGGAGGTTTCACGCCGTTCTGAAAAGGGGCTGGGCTTGTTGCGTCCGTATGCCTTTGTATGGAGGAATCTGGGACACTTAACAACTGGGATGGGCCCGGAAGATGGCCTTCTGAGGCACAGGTGGACAAGGAGCTAGGTTTAACATCCAGTCTGGAAAGAGATGAGCAGGGAAGTGGACTTGAAGCCTGGGGCTTTAAGGTCACGCAGTCGTTAAGCGTCCCCGTGGAGGAAACTTTGGGTCTAGGGGTAATCTGGGCTTTGTTGTCAGCAGAAGACAGAGAGCTGAGCTTTGAATGTAAATGAGAATTCAACGCCTCAACAAAGTTTTTGTTGATTGGTTTAGGTTTAAAAGATGTTGAGTCGTGTGTTGAGATTGAGGTGTCATCTGATTCAGGACACTTGTTTAATATCCTAGATGATGTTGATTTCTGAGGATGATTTGAATCTTTAGGCACCAGGGTTCCCTGGTTTTTAATTGGTTTAGATTCAGGGGACAATGTGCCAGGTCTTGCGTTTATTGAGCTATTGAATGGGTCCAGAGATATGTACCGGATTCTTGATTGTGATGAATATATTGGTGGACTTGAAACTTTGGGAAAGGGAACTTTGGCGTAGTCCGCTGGTTTCAGGGTATTCTGAGGGAACGGTTGAGACAACGGTGGGATTGCTGAAGACAAAGGTCTTCGATAAGAGGGGGAGGTGTCCCTCTCTGACATCAGTCCATCGTTCGATTTCCGTTCACTCAAATGTAACAATGGTGGGCTATGAGGGCCAATCTTTCTCCATGAAGTGGAAAGTTCCGTAGACTCAATGGACTGGGGCGCAGTGAAAAATCCAGGGGACTCTGACACGCATCCGTCCTTTTGACTGTGGCCCAGAGCTGCACCGTGTACAGAGGCTGTGGCCCGGGCTCTGGGGGAGGACCCCTCCAGTGGAATCGGGGCCACGCTGGCGGCTGCCGAGCAGGCATTGCAGGACGTCCCATGGTGGATGGGCCAGCAGGGGGAGTAGGGCCGCTGTAGAATCAGAGCGGGCGACAGGACTGGCAGGCGGCCCTTTCGAAGGATAGCTGTCAGCAGGGAAAGCCGCGTGGGAGGCAGCCTGTGTCGGGAGCGCGGCGACAGGGGGCAGGGGGACGAGGAGGGGCTTTCACAAGACGGCGAGGAAAAGGTTGGCGGGATGTGGAGTAAACTGGAGGCAGGTTCCAGGGTTTGCCTCTTGACCCGCACCAACGAGGGCGTGAACATTCCGGATCTCACGGAGGAGCACGGGGACAGCGCACGGCTGAAGGATACAGGGGAGGTCGGGGGCGACGTGCGCAGCGCAGACCAGCTCCTGTCTTTGTCCCAGCTCCCTGAGAGGACGGATTCCCGACTCTGACTCCTCCAAGAATCAGGAGTGGCAAGCAGGTCTGTGGAGTCGGCGAGGCTTAGTCTCTCATCTGACTCGGACACTCTATTAAAAAGGAGACCCGAGCTGACCTCGCCACCCACAGGGGTGTTGTGACAGTGCTGCCGAGAAATGCCCTGGTGTTTGTGGACAGTTGTTTCCATAGTAGCGGGCCTGGATACAAAATGGTGGGCTGTAATTTCTGCCTGGACAGTGACAGGGGAGGGGGCCTGGGGTGGGGTTGGGTGATCAGCAGGAGATTTCAACTGAGAAGAAAATAAACACGTGAGAAGGATGTAAAGGTTCTAGCAAATTTGACACATTGTTTTTGGTTTGAAAAATATATTTTGAAATACTTAACCATGGTAGATAAATAACAATAATAATTTGAGTCGCTTCAGGCAAAACTATATTTACTCTTTTAGAAAATGTATATTCCACACATACTGAGTATTGCAAGACATTGCACATCTTAGACTTCATGTTTAAAATATTACCAATAAGCCATTGTTTTATTATCTAGCCAATGTTGAACATGTTCATAGTCAACAGCAGAAAATGGAACAGACCAAGTGATGAATTCCATGAAGAATCTGTATTTGAAACACTGCATGATCTATCCAATTTCTTTGACTTCCAATATAATTTACACATGGAATATCAGAATGTGTTGTATGCTCTTTCATTTAAAAGATACAAACAAAGGTCACACAGCCTGTAAATAATGGCAGAGAAAGTGAAAAGAAAGCATCTGACCTGCCATTTATATGACATTTACAGAATTTCTCTACATACAGAATAATGGTCAGATATGGGAGTTGAGCTGTTAACATCTGCTATTATAAAACTTTATGACCCCCACATCTATAGCTACATTTAAAAGCAGCATTCATCCACTAGCATGGAAGGTGCATAGAATACAAAATGAAACACAAGCTCTAACATCCACTTTATGTTGAGGGTTGTTGTGTTGTGCCGTTATTAACACATTATGGTAGTACTATTAGAATAAACAGTAAGCCCGCCCATGCTCTTACCAGAGTAAATGCCTCCTGTTGGACGGCGTCCCCCACTCCACTTTTTTCAGAGTCCCTGATATAGATCACCTCAGCCTTGTAAAGCCCTTCGTCTGACATGGTGTTGTTAGTCGACATCTTCTTGGGAACTCCTGAATTCTTACAGGATCAGGAGACGTTGATGTGCCACTCAGAGGGGTAACTGTAACCTGAGCAACCGTGACATGAACTTCAGCGTGGACATTCCCTGTGGATAGCTTCCCGTAGACACTTAGCGAGCACGGCGTCTGACGCGTCCCTCTGCTGGGTGTGCTAAGTTCCTTGCATGTCCCACATGAACTGTACGCTTGCCCTTTCGCGTGCCCTACTGATGAATAGGAAGTTTAACTGTGTCTTTTTATACGTGACCACATGGTTCATTTTGTGTGTGGTGTTGTTTATGATTATAGGAAATGACTTTTGTAAGTTAGAAGACACACTGTATGGATTTGGGACTGCCTACATTAATACACATTATGTTCTGTCCTCCATACATTTGTCAGCCACTGCCATCCAGTGAAAGTCTATTCCTTATATTAAATGTTCAATTTCAAATCCAAAAATGTTGAGTATAGACACAACAAAATAAATATATTCCCTCTGTCCCAATAATTAGAGAGGGCATTGTAGTTCACCTTTTGGCAGATGAGACAGTATAAGTAATACATTTAAATTTATGTATTACATCTGAAAATTGCTAATGTTTTCATTCAGCTGTGCAAAACGTGACCACAGTTATTCAAAATGACCGGATATTGGTTAGGAAAACAGTATGTCAAATGGCAAGTTTATTTCTGAGAAACGATTAGTTGGAATAAGCTGTATAATTTATTCTAATTGTGCTACGAATGTGCTAGGAAAATATTCTGAGCAAGATAACAAAAAGCATTGCTACAAGTAATAATTGTAAGAAAACTCCCATGGGCCCTACTGCCCCAGTACTGTAGCTGAACTTATATTCCATTATCACTCTGCCAATACTTTGAAACCATGAATGTGCACATCATATGAGGAAAACCACAATAAGATATTATTGAGGATTGTTTTCCAGTAGTAGCAGGAAAAACAAGTGTATTCAATGTTGAAGTAGCAGATGAAATAATAAGTTGTAACACCTATGAAATAATCTTTTCTTTTCTCCCACCTGTCTTCTGAAAACATGTGACATCTGTGTGAATGCTTTATACTTTCACAACCAGTAAGGACATGTTTGATTCATGGCTGAATGAAGAACATGCTTGATTTGTCCTGCGCAGGTTACCATTGCAATAACAATCCTGGAGTGCTTGAATTCAATGCATTTGTATCTATGGCAACAACAGGCTCCTGCCATCTTGAATCACAATTTTCTCTGCATTCACCTGTCTGAGGAAAGTACTCTACAGTAGGATGTCTTCCACACTGAAACTCCATATGATACAAGGCTGGTACAATTGATCTACATCAAATTGCAGTCTTATGTCTACCCCACAGAGCCACAGGCTACATTTATTCTACAACAGAGTGAGCGATTAAGTAATTGAAGTAACATCTTAAATGTTTTGTGATTAGCTTTGAGAGACCATAACAAATTAGCAGATGAAAGTGGAAGCAAAATACCTAATTTGGTTTGTTTGTAAGTAGTCCTGTTCTCTCACCACAAATGATCAATTGGCAATGTCTTCAGCACTGGCACAAATGTCTTACGAAGAATATTGGGTGACTCTTCTTTTTCTGAGACCTGGAAAGGAGAGAATAACATTTTTGTTTGTTACACAAGATCACATTTAAGAACAATTCAAATTGAATAATATGAGTTTTAAGTGGACCTAAACTGATTATATTCTGTTGAAAAGTTTTAATACACATGCTCTGATTAGATACACTTACAGAAAGAAAGTAAATGAAGTTCATTGGTTAAAATTAACAATGTAGTCAATAACTCCTGAAATACTGTTTATCTTCTGTTTGTTTGAGTTATCTGGTGAGAGCTGCATGAAATATGTCCAAAGCTGCCCAACAGAATAATGTAGTAGGTTTTTCCAAATGTTGTAATGTAGTAATTCAAAAGGAATTTGTCAGGACAGAAGCTCCATTCAGATCATATGTACACGTAGGAGGAAGAAAATAGGCTTGCCCTGTTCAGATTTTAATAAGATGTTCATGATTGTTGGCTGACTTAGCAAGAAATCTGAGTATAGAAATTAATTTTCCCTCAACCCTTTAGAAATTCATTTTTGTTTCTATAATCTAACTAAAAACCCATTTCCCCAAAAGTTGGGATGCTGCATAAAATGCAAAAAAACTGAATGCAATGATGTGCAAATCATTTAATCCCTATATTTTATTGAAAATAGTACAAAGACAACATATCAAATATTGAACCCAAGAAATTGTTAAGAACCCAAGAAAAATATATGCCCATTTTGAACTTGATGGCAGCAACATGTTTTAAAAAATCTGGGACAGGGGCATGCTTTTTACTGTGTTGAACATCTTTTTTTATTACTATGTGAGCGTTTGGGAATTGAGGTGACCAAATGCTGTAGTTTTGAAAGGGAAATGTGATTCCATTCTTGCTTGATATTGGATTTTAGCTGCTCAACAGTTTTGTGTCTCCTTGGTTGGGTGACCAATCTAAACTGCAGGCAGGCCACTTTAGCATCCAGACATTTTTACTGAAAAAAACATTGTCTGGATGGTAGCATTTATTGCTCTAAAACCTATATATATTGTCCAGCATTAATGGTGCCTTCACAGATACGCAAGTCATCCATGACATTTGCACTAATGAACTCCCATACCATCATGGATGCTGGCTTTTGAACTGTGGACTGATAACAAGCCAGATTTTCACTTTCCTTTTAAGCCTGGAGGACACGGCGTCCCTGACTCCTAAAAAGAATTTCAAATTTTGATTTGTCAGACCACAGGACAGTTTTCCACTTTGCCTAAGTCCATCTTAAATGAGCTTGGGCCCAGAGAAGGTGCCAGCGTTTCTGGCCCTTGTTTACATATGGTTTCTTCTTTCCCTGGTAGAGTTTTAGCTTGCATTTGTTTTTGTAGTGACAAACTGTGTTCACAGACTTTGGTTTTCAGAAGCATTCCACTACAGAATCGCGTCTGTATTTAGTGGAGTGCTGCCTGAGGGATATTGGTTTTGTAAATAGCACTATTTGCTGCACAGTTTTACAGAGAGTGGTGAATCCCTCCCCATCTTTACATCTGAATGACTCATCCTCCCTAGAACGCACTTTTTACACACAATCATGTTACTGACCTGCTGCCAATTAACATATTTAGATTTGAGATGTTCCAGCAGGTTTTTCTTTGTGTTGCACAACTTTTCCAGTCTTTTGTTGCCCTCCCAGCTTTGTCTGAAACGTGTTGCTGGCATCAAATTCATTCAAAGTGGGCATATATTTTTCAAACAACAATAACTTTTTTCAGTTTTAGAATTTGATATGTTGTTTTTGTGCAACATTCTATTGAATATAGGGTTTAAAAGATTTGCACATCTTTGCATTCAGTTTTTTATCCATTTTATACATCCGAACTACTTTGGAAATGGTGCTGTACATCAAACAGAAAAAATTTATAAAACTTCTGCGGTCTTTTAATTATAAGAGAGGTTTGAAACGCTCTTTCCTCTTCAAATAAGGAAAAGCATTGCAATATGACAGTATAAAATTGACACTCAGCCATGCAAAACACTCAACAACTTCTCCATGTCAAAAAGTTGAAAGAGGCTAACCTGCATAATTGTGACAATTACTATTGAATAAAAAAAAATAAACCAGTACTGACAGGCTCTAAGGTAGCAGTTACATTTGATCTGAATTTTATTAACTATACCACAGTACAACAATGCATACTTTATAAGTGCAAACAAAATAAGCGTTTACGAATTGATTGACAAACTCCATGTGGAGAATAAAGTCTGGGATAGAGTTAAAACAGAATCAGCAAAGCTACATTTATGGATCCATCCCAGGTGATTCCGTATATAATTAAGGTGGGGAAAAGGCAAAAGCCCGGGAACTGAACAGGCAAGCCTTGTTTATGTCAATACACAGTCTTCATCCAGAACACCCTCGCAAGCCTTCAGACTACTTGATGGTAACAAGTGTCATAGCCGCCCATACTGGTACGACATCCTGGAAATCTGAATTCAGATCTGGCCTTCTGAAATGAGGCAACCAGGCTGCACTGGAGACTTCTCTTGTTGAGACAACAGCTGCACTCATAGTGATTTCTAGTGCAGACGGGTGACTCAGGTTTGTCATCCATTTAACGCTGCCAGACAAAAATAGCCTTGTTGATTTTATTCTGTCTTATCTTCATTGGGAAGTGATGCCAGTTTGCCATGAGACCACAGCTAATTTGAGAGAAAAAAGGATCAACTTTGCACAAACGCTGAACTGTTACTTCAGTTCTTTCTGTGAACATATAATATTAGGGTTATGTTGGATTTTAGCACAGTTCCCTACAGCTCCAAGACATTCAATTACAAGTATTCTATTTCAGCAACCATAAAAAGTGAAACCAAACTAATTAGGCTTCCAGTATTCAATAAAGGGCTTATTGAATGGGTCTCCAGATTGGCAAGTCATTTGTAACACTGAAAACCAGTCTGACATAATTTATAGTGTATATATAATGACAGACCATAATTCCCCTCTCAAGTCAAATTAATTCACCAATGTCCATCTAGAGCCAGTGTGATTTACTCCCAGCAGGACAATTATATCCAATTTAAAAGGGGATTAGTGGGCACCATGAAATTACTGTTATCCCAGTGAAGTGATGCAGGTGTGACAAATATCACTGATCCTCTCAGTTATTCATGCTAGGTATTAAGGTGTTTAAAATGGAATTTGCTTCCTTGGAGATAAGAGGAACGCTGATTGGTGAACAATTTATTTTTGCCGGACCACGTAAACAGAGCCGGCCAAGAAGAGCTAATGTATCTTACTGATGTGTGTGACTAACTGACTGACTTACCTTGTTAGGGCGCCGGTGTTTGAGACACAACGCAGTCAAGACTAGTGATGCATTAGGTCACTAACTGCACCTTTCAGTTCAGTAAGCCTGAAATAGAACAGGTTTGCGGTTTGCATCCATGCATGCTTTTAGGGGTAATGTAGACCACAACCCATTGGGCAGAAAAAGGGGAGGGGTTCCCAGGATTCTCTCATTTTTTCACTTGACGATAAAGTCAGTTATTGTCACCTATATGGACAGTTAGTGTATCAATTCAGTTATTGTCACCTATATTGAAATGTATTGTATCACTTCAGTTATTGTCACCTATATGGAAAGTTATTGTATCTTTTTTATGTACTCAAAGCACTTCACAGGGTGAGCATAACATCTTTAACCCACTGATAAAAGAGCAGTGCACCAAAATCGAATTTCTTGCTTTTGGTAAAAATATCCTTGTATACATTTTGCAAACTCTTCTTAAAAATGCATTTATCCTAAAGTAGATAATGGATAATTTTTTTATGGGTTTGATTAATTCAGCACTAACTAAAATAAATGTCTCCGATGAGAATAATGGCAAATATTGAGAATGTGTCTCAGTTCACAAATCCCTATTTCCCTAAACATCCAACAGTTACCATGGTTAGTCCATTGATGATCAGTTTGATCACAAAGCCGTAGAAAAGAGGAAGTTGTCTAAATGCAAAAACTTTGTGTAAAGCTGTTTTTAAATATACTGTTTGTTCATCCTGTCTATCCTTTGACCAGTAGGAGGGAGTGGGGATTGAAGGCCCAAAGCAAAGTTGTGGTAGCATATCTTTTTTGGGTGTCATCACCTAGTTTGGCTTTATTTGTATTTTATAAAGATGTGTATGTTTATATGAAGCACAGTATGAATCTGCTATCCATTAGCTAAAACACAACTGGGCCAATGGCCAAAATATGAATGGCCGAACAATCCAATACGTTATTTTCTCAGATCACCTCCAACATAGGCCTAAGAATAAAATCAGCAGACAACTGGCAAAATACTTTCAAATTAAGTTTGAACTTTCAAGCTTGGGTTGGAATGGGATTTTCAGGTACAACTAGAGCAAAGCTAATGCCTGTTGCTAATTTTTTAATATTTAGTTTTTATGAACCATGTTACAAAGTAATATTCTGTCACATCAAAAATACATTCAAGCTAAACTGATTATGATAAACAACATCTAGTTTTATACTAATACATCTAATTTGCGGGTTTACAAGTGAATCTTGTGGGCAAGGGTGTTGTTTCGAAACACCTTCTGCCTCTGGGCTTTAAATGTCAAAAAAGGGAAAAGAGAAATGTGTTTTCTGTTTTGTCCTATTCTTTGTACTTTCACTGTGACAAAACAGTCTTTTCAGTTTTTCTGTTATTCCACAAAGTTCAATCTAAGGTTTCAGTTATTGTGTTTACAGGAATTGGAGAGAGACCACCCTTGGTTGGTCTTTTAATAATCCTCCCATCAAATTTGTAAACTATAGTCTCAGACAAAAGGCACACTGTATAATATGTGCTTCATCCTGTGTACATTTTATTTTAACGGTGTGGAAGTGCCTATTAGCCCCCGTTTTAGATAACAAAAGGCAAACAAATAGTTTGAAAGGTAAAGGCAGGCATTTCCTACTTGCCTGTTGGGAGTTCTTTTGAATGTTTAGTTGCTGAGAGTATTGGCAGAGGTCATACCGTCCTCTCGATCATATTTCTCCCCCCACCCCACGGAGAAAAACGTCCCACCCAAGGCCCAGCAGCGTGTGTCATGTCTGTGCTGGCGGTCTCACAGGTATTTCTTCAGAGAATTCTTGGCCTTACCCCTGACCTAAACCAAACACCAACCAGTAACATCAATAAATCACTTAGCAACAGACCACCCCATTGGTATCATTTATAGATACAGTCATACAGGGACAAAACATTGAATAGGCAGAAAGACCTAAGGGGGCGGGCGGGGGGGGGGGGGTTGAGAGCGAACCCACACACACAAACACACCAAAAAAGTATTGACATACCCATATCCTTTCTAATATTATGACTGTGACTGTATTTAGCGATATTTTACACATTCAACCCATATCCTTTGTAATATAATGACTGTGACTGTATTTAGTGCATTACTTAACATTTTAATTGATCTACAAATGACGAAACAAGAGAAAAGATAATTTATTCTGCAAGATCATGTTCAACTGAAAACCAAATTAACAGTTCTTACGAAATACTTGTAGTCTTTTGATGGTCTATACAAAGATTTCCTTCACTGTATATCAAACAAGTCGGACAAAATTTAACTTTACACATTTATTTGTTATTCCGTATTCAGTTGTTCCTCTTTTAAACAAATATTCTGTAACCATGCCTGTGAAGGTCACCTCTTACTGTAGCCTAATTCATAAAATGTATTTTTAGTTAGCAGCTTTCTTCCTGAGGGAGACAAAGGTAGAACCAGGCCAGTGTGCCCAAATCCAATCACCAACATTCAAAGATATTTAAAAGTTATTAGCTACAATTGTGCTCATAAGTTTGCATATACTGGCAGAAATGTCGACCTTGATTTTGAAAATATGACTGATAAATTGTTTTTTATTTAAGAATAGTGATCATATGAAGCCATTTATTATCACATCGTTGTTTGGCTCCTTTTTAAATCATACCGATAACAGATATCACCCAAATGTCCCTGATCAAGAGTTTACACACCCTTGAATGTTTAGTCTTGTTACAGACACACAAGGTGAAACACATAGGTGCAAATGACAATTAAAGGTGAATTTCCCACACCTGTGGCTTTTTAAATTGCAATTAGTGTCTGTGTATAAATAATCAATGAGTTTGTTAGCTCTCACATGGATGCATTCAGCTGGCTAGATACTGAGCCATGGGGAGAAAAGAACCACCAAAAGACCTGCGTAACAAGGAATTGGAACTTTGTAAAGATGGAAAATAATATAAAAAGTTACCCAAAGCCTTGCAAATGCCAGTCAGTACTGTTCAATAACTTATTAAGAGGAACATATGGGGATACCTTAATACCAAGCCAAGGACAGGTAGACCAAGAAAGCTTTCAGACCAAACTGCAATAAGAATTGTTTGGGATACAAAGAAAAACCCCCAGGTAACCTCGGTGTGGTTGTTTCAAGGAGCACAATATGATGATACCAGAACAAAAATGAGCAGCATGGTTGAGCTGCACAAAAAAGCCTTGTTACAATATGCCCAACACCACATTGACACACCTCACAGTCTCTGGCACACTGTAATATGGAGTGACCAAAACAGAGCTTTATGGTCACAACCATAAGCGCTGTATGATGGGGGGTCAACAAAGCCTATAGTGAACAGAATACCATTCCCACTGTAGTGGGAATGTAGTGGGTAGTGGCTCACAGTCTCCTGACCTTAATAACATCAAGATCTCAAATGTGTGGACCATGCAAGACAACCAACGACTTTGCATGACCTGGAGGCCTTTTGCCAAGATGAATGGGCAGCCATACCACCTGCAAGAATTCGGGGCCTCGTGGACAACTATAACAAAAGACTGCATGCTGTCATTGTTGCTAAAGGGGGCAGTACACAGTATTAAGAACTAAAGGTATTTTTTTCTTTGTTGCCATGTTTTGTTTTATGATTGTGCCATTCTGTAATGACCTACAGTTGAATGTGAATCCCAATAACAAATAAAAGACCTGTGTTTTGCCTGCTCACTCATGTTTTCTTTACAAATGGTACATTTATTTCTAATTCTCCAAGATTATGCAAACATTTGAGCACAACTGTAAATAGAATTACATATAAGGTACAATGATACACTCTCACTCCTGCTCTATAGAGGTAGGAATGATGATGATTATATAATTATGTATTATCTTATATTTTCTATCTGGAATACTATTTTACTTACTAACCTTAGCATAGCAAGTAGCATTATATGGGTGAAGTGACATACAACAAATCAAATAGCTATCAGTTTTGGTTATGAATGGAGTCATAGCCATTTTGAATCATTATGCCTGGTTAAACAAACAATTTCCACCTGCCTAGAGCAAAAAATTATGTGACACATCAGTGCACCTGTTAATGCTGAACCTCTTGAAAATTATGGACAATAAATGTGTTTTTCTTTTGGAGTCAAAACCACACTTGTAAATAATCACAAACACTCAAAACCTAAGCAATTGGTTGCATCATGTTTTACTGGAGTGTTGCTCAAGTGTCTTTCCTATATCTGAGAGTGAATCACAAAAAAACATTCCTATTTTCAATGATTTAATCTCTTCATTAAAAATGACAGGAGATGCCTACCATCAAATGACTCTTCTGAAGTGAGTGCATCACAGAGAATACATTCCAACACCTCAGTGTTTCTAAGAATCCTTAAGTAGATTTCAGCTTTTAGAACATGTGGTTTGGTCGTGATAGTCAGTTTTGTGAAAAGTAAAATTCTGATCTCTCTTATTGAGTAAAAATCACAGGCAAACACTGTCATCTCCCTGACCTGTAACACTTGTATACAACTAATTGGTTTTACCTTAATGAAACTCCACAATTCACAGCCTCCTTCAGCGCAAAGTGGAAATGCTTTATAATGGCAGACTTCCTAGCATTTGAAGGTGAATATAAAAAATTTACTAAAGTCTTTGAAATCAACTCAGAGCTACGATCAACAGAAGTGATCATCAAAAATGTACAGCTGATGACAGCCTCATTGATGGGTTTTGCATAGCCGTTATCGACAGATATTTATCTGGTGGTTAAAGTTTGAAAATATAGTAACTTGAAATTGCAGTTGTATCATTGCCATTAGAATTTGGTTATTAGCTAAGTAGTAATCAGCCAATTGGAAATGGATCATCACTGGGAAAATACGTCTTAGACATAGAGGTTTCACCAGTCCACATGGAGGCAAACCAATGTAAATTAGGTTAGGCATGGTTCTGAAAAGGAGTAAAATGTATTTAAATTAATGAGGTTATGTCACGAATACACTCAAACAACTGAAGACACTCTGTATGCAGGCATTTCAAACTCAGGCTGAAGTAGAATGTGATTAACTCTGATCCGCTAAGGGCGTGCATTTGAATGCAGTTGAATCTGAAGGGGACATCTGAGAACATATGAAACGAATGAATGAACCCAAAAGAAATTAAGGGAAAATATTTGAAAAATATGTGAATTAATAAAAACAATATGTAGGAATTGATGTGAAGGAACTTGAGGGAATTAATAAAACATTTGACAGAATGGATATAATGTCCAAGGGAATGGAGGAAAAGGTCAGAGTGAATGAATTTATAATGAGAGCCAATGGATAAAAAAATTGAGGGAATGGATTAGCCTATCTTTTTTCTTTACCATGTTTAAGTACTTTTCTTTATTTTTGTACAAATATCAAACCCTTAAAATTACTGTCTTTGAACAAACCAATTTCTATATTGTATATTTTTTATTTAAATATTTAGGCTTGAAATGTTTCACTTTATGTGTAATGAATCCAGAATATATTAAGGTGCCATCTTTATTGGAATTACATAAAGAAGATACACCTGTAGTGATGTCTAGTTGTCAGACTACCTGGCCCTTGAGCCCATGGAATTAACCACACGCTCTTGTCCAAACTGTCATACAGAAATGAGTGCATGCATTTTCCATGCTTTTTCATTCTGGGAAATTTGCCCACAACACTTGAGTTGCAAGCATGATGCTCTCTACCAAACACACCTCTCTAATCATCTCATTACTGACCACTGGTAATCCCCCAACTTGAAGATTGCCAGAGTTTCTGTCCTCTTAAAGAAACCAACATTTGACCATACCAACAACAAAGAATACAGACCTTTTGGATTTCCTTTCAAAATACTTGAGTGTGTAGTCTCTCACTAACTCTACAGTTAAACCTCTTCACTCATCCAGGTTCTGCCCTCTTGGACAGCATCCTAGCAGATAGGCTGCTTTTACCAGATGATTGGGAGAGGACCTACACAGGTTTCGATATGGAGAAGTATGACCTGCAGGGTTGGATTCTAGGCTTTCTTCTGTTATCTCTATTTACCAAGTTGCTAGGCTCCATTATATCCTGACCTGTTCTCCGTAACCACTGCTATACTGTCAACGGTTTTGTCAGGCATCACTGCTTGAATTCAGCCAGCCTAAAGCTCAAAATCGGTATCTCACATCTGGACCACTGCAATTCACTGGAACTGGGGCTCCCTGCTTGTGCCATCAAGGAACTTAACTTTGCAACTCAACATTGTGTTCAACCTTCTCAAAACATCTTGTCATACCACCCCTTCCATACACTCAAACGGCTTCCAGTCTAAGCTGACATCCTCTACAAGACCATGGCCCTTGCCAACAAATCAGCAAGCAGAACTGCCTCTCCACACCCTCAGTCAACGCTCAAACACTGCATCCGTGCCTAAGCTTTTCATTCTCCCACCGTAACCCACTAAAAGCTTGTATCCATCTAGGCAGTGACCACCAGCAAAAAAAAGCAGATGGGAATTATAATAGGCTCTGACCGGTATACACAGAATATTTACTTGTAAATAATACTGTAAATGTGCAGAACACACAGCATGGATGGCTACTAAAAACAAACAAAATAGGGAAGCCACAGAAGGAGTGATAATCACAAAGCAGCTTGAGAAAAGGCTCAGCCTTGTATGAGGCAAACAAATAGGAAAATAAATGAAGGTGCTCTCTCTCATTCCAACTGAAGCCCATTTTAAAGTGTACTCTGACCACATAAACATCCATTATGTATGAAACACCCCATGAGGTTAACCAACCATAGGTTTAGGAGACAAAACTGATTGGGTGCAGTGCGCATCCATGTCTCCGAATTATTTCAAGTCCTGCAAAAAGTAATAACCACGAGGTAGAGCTTAATCGTTCGTGGGAAAAAAAGCTATATTTACAGAAAATGACTTCACAGTCAAGGGAGATTAAAAAGTTAAGTATTCTATAGTATGCTACTCTCACGTCCTGCCGCGCCAGATTTCCTGTGTCAGTGAGAACCAATGCTCTCTCTCCCTCATTTGGATCACGAACACCTGTTTCTTGTGCCTGTCCCCACCTGTGTTCCTGATCACCAGCCCTATTTAAGTTGCTCCTTTCCCAGTGTGCATTGTTGGTCTTTCGTTGGTCCCGCCCATGTGTAATGTTGATTAGTCATTAGTCAGTGATTTAGTTTCAGTTTTTTTATTAAAGGTCCTCTGCTCTCCCTGCGTATGTGTCCTGCTTCCATGTGACATTGTCACAAAATTGTATAGTAACTAGTTGTTTGAGAGGTCGCAAGCGCTCATAATCATTTAAAATGTATCATGACAATTATATTTTATAATCTGTATTGTGTTCAGGCTTTTATTTGAAAAAAATGACAAATGTTTTCTAATAAATAATTCTACAGTTTAATACCCACTTCTATGGTAAGCACTTAAACATGAGGAAAAGTTAGTGGAGCATGACATTTGCCCCAACAGCCAGGGTTCGACTCCCATAGGATATCGCTGTGAAAAGTTTTTAAATGGATGCTGCCGCTCTGGATAAGACTTTCTGCTCAATTATGGAAATGTAATTCTAAAGTGGTTAGGGGAGCAGTGGTTCTAAACTTGTAGTCTTTCAGAGTACTCCTGTTTTCACATTTGTTTTGCTTCCATAGTACATGATTCATTGTACTTCCAAAATGAGCTCCTTATTGTGGCATCTCAGTGTCCTTTGCTCTCTACTGCCACATTATGTGCTTCATGTGTGGAGGCCTGTCTTGTGTTTGATATCACAAAGAGTTAACAGAGAAGCTCTTAACTAAATGATAGCATTGTTTGAATGAATACCTCAGTTTACCACTACGGAATACAATGAAAGTCTTTAATAAGCGTTATAGTATTGTATAATAAACTGAAGTCGTTTTTGTTATTGGGGGTTGTACTATGGTATTACATTTTCTTCCAAACACTGATCATTGTGTGAATTTGCAGATTTTTTCATCTATATTTGTAGATAAACATTACCCATTTGTTAACACAGCCTGTTCTCTAAGTAGAGCAGAGACTTTGCATAGACTACACACATGGAATGTACCCTGCACATGGCCGCAGATGTGGGAAGTTTCAGATCTTTTGATCTGACAGACTAAACATTAAAAAAAAACTCACATTCGTAACTCTGCCCTACAATCATACGTTCCTCTAAGCAATTTCTTTCTACAAACTATATGGCATCTCCGGGATACAAACAAGCTGGAGTGTATCTTGGCCTAGGGTTTGATTACATCCAAGCGATGACCATCCTTCAACAGTAAAAACAAAAATATAACCACCTGCCAGCAGATGCGTACAATGACTATGGGGAAAAGTGCAGACTGTTAGCTAAAATTCAATGGTATTTTCTCTCGTATTGGATGACGCGTTTAGAAATTGTAGTCCTTAACAGTGCAACCATGGCATTCAAAGGATATGCGACGGTTTAGACGATATATTTGGCCTATAAATAGATACAACATATGAAACAACTGTCCTTTAAATGAAAATGTCCATTTTGGAATGATCTGGGCATACTCTAGTAACAGAATTGTGTGTAACATCTTAAAAAAAATAACTAGCTAGTGCATTCTTTTCTAAACCTCTCCTGCCCAGCGAATCCTCCAAATGAGTTGCATGCCATAATAAATGATTGTAAAGTCTTACTACTTTCAATTCATGCTATGGCCACATATAACACTATTGGATGAGTAAACCACATTATTTTGATAACTTACAATAAGAGGGATTTTTTTCACTCATTCAAGCTTGCTATAGCAATGTTTATGCAGTGTCTTTATTTACATTATTCATCCTGTGCAGCAAACATTTTGATCAAGTCAAAACACCTGTGAGATGGTGGACTCGCTTACTTCCTTGCTGAGTTTTTCTACAACATACATAAGAACAGTCTGCGGGTTTATTTGACCATGGAAAAGGAAAGTGTGTAAATACTCCAATTTGCACTTCAGATTTGATTGAAATGAGCTTTAAATCTTCCCCAAACAAAACTGCGTGATGTGCGTCACAAATTGAAGAGCAAATGTAATTGCATGCTAGGAAATGTGTGTAAACATGAAGGTCATTGCCAGCACAAAAACTACAAACCAGAATTGTGCTGTATGAGACAAACACTACAAACAGGAGTCTGCTGTTTGAGACAAATGGGAAGGCAAATTCAATTGCATGGTGGGGAACTTTTTCAACCATTAAGGTCATTGGCATCACAAACACTACAAACCACAGTGTTACTCACAAATTCACTTAGTTCCTACTTTCTCCATTCATTACTGAGTAAAGCCTTTCAGAGTGTTTCAGTCACATCTTACCTTCCTCGTGCCCTCACTTGAGCTGTCTACTAAAGGGTCACTCCTCTTCACATCGAGGAATTGCTTAAGTCCAGGTAAAGGAGAATTTCTCAGATCTATTCGACCACACTTTCAAGTGCAGAGGAGGCAACTTTTACAACTTCTGAAGTCCCAACGTGTATTACAATGTAAGAGCAGAGCAGTGCCGGCTGCCATTTTTAGACCCGCAAAACCCACAAATAGCTGGCAGACGGCTTCCAGCCTGACAGGCACCGATAACAATAACGATCACACCATCATTGGCAGTTGGGCTCAGAGCCGCCGAAATGTGTGGCACAATTGTAGTTACACTTACGCTTTCATTGTAAAGATTTTTTTTTTATATATCATGGGGCAGCTGGTGTAGAAGGTACAGTCCTGACCTCTGGTGTGTGCTTCCCTCACTTTCCGTTAGCACAGTGGTGGAACCGGCACAATGTGGTCATATCTCATGTTCATCAAAGAAATAACATTCCATACTTGTTTTTTTTTTCTAGATGTACTTTGTGTGCGAGCGACCAAAGGACCATGTTAAACAAAACACAAAGCTTAAAGTTCAAATTTGACTGATGGTCGAGTAAAACAAACAAATTTCCCAACAGGATTCTACCACAATTTTTACATCACAGCATGTAATGCCAGGGCTTGCATCTATAAGCAATGTTATTGCATAAAACAGTAAAATTCAGTTTTACGCAACAATATTAAGTTAAAACTGAAACTGACTAGGCATAGCAGTATAAAAAACAGTTTGCCATTGTATCCAATCACACAAATCCATGGCATTATATATTCTAATGAAGCCACAACAAACATTGTTTGGACAAACGGAACTTGCCTTTTACGTATTTCAAATCAAAATGTATGATTTTTTGGAATCAAAGTCAAGGACTTTAACCCACAGATATAAAAAAAAACTAAAAATGGGCCAAAATATCCTCAAAATGAAGAGACAGATCACCAGCTGTAACGTAATCCTAGGAGTACAGGATCAGCGAATACCATCCATGACGTATGAGACTACATCCCGTATATATAACACTGATCCACTTTGCTTTACTAAGGAGTCAATTTGAGTTAATAGTCCCCCGCCATTATATCAGGGAGTGGGCTATGTATCTGTCTCTGTCAATTCTGTTAGTGTATCCATATGTCACATGCAATATCTCAGATGCCACTGTCTGTTTTTTCACAAGACTTGGGTGATTGATGTCTTACCTTAAAGAATTTGCATTGAAAAAAAGGACTATATTTGCCTAAGGGATTTGTAGGAAACATCTTTCACTGTGGTCGTGTTGTTGTTGTTTTATACAATACATTTAGGGAAACATCTAGAATTATCTTGTGTACTTTATGGGAAGATTGGTTTTTTTTGCAGGCTTTTTACTCTGAATTGACAATTTTAGAACTGCTTGTTAATTCCCATCAGGCTTCTTTCCTCGGAAGTCTGACAGTGGAAGGGTTCTCTTCATGAATATTTTGTACCTTTCAAAGTGCACTTATTAAGGGAAACGTGTGGTTCCAGGAAGAGTGAGAGAGTGGATTAAGGGAATGAGAGGGTACAGGGTAGGTGGGTGGGTGGCACGGTCATGTCTGTCAGGAACAGACACTTCGGGGTGAGGGGTTTAGCATTTGTCATTAGCTAGTCAGTAAGTCTAACAATAATTAATGTCAATCTCAGTGAAACTATCGTATTATTAAAAGGCACCTGATTGACAACTTTTAAAACGTAGACAAGATCAGAACATAGGCTGCATGTCAGGAAGCATATGGGCACTTTCCTGCCCGTCCTATATGTCCAGACCAGCCAGGGAAGGTGGAATTTGAACCCTTGAGTGGTCCCCATTGCTTATTCCTGTCACAGCTGTCCCGTTCCATCTAAAATAAACCACCCCCCTAACCCCTGTCAGGGACTGCAACTGCACAACAGGGGAGGGGGGGGGATATTTTCATATCAACTAGCAAGTTAGCTGGCCAGCCAACTTGCCTGTTCTACCAGTCACCGTTTCTCCAGGTGAAATTGCCAGATGTCATAGAAATCTGGCAACCAAGTTTTGTGTAAACCTGAAGATGCATCATGAATTATTAAAAAATTTAAACATCATAAAATAACTTTGGTTTTGGTAGGTTTGGAACATTAGAACCGGTGAAAAGGGTTTGAATAAGCCTCCCTTTAAGGACTCAAATGTGGAGAACTTGTTTAAACAATATTTATATAAAAAAGCCCCAAGAAATGTTACTGTAATCCCACAGAATAGTAATCAAACAATCAATCAAAATGCATTTATAAAGCCCTTCTTGTTTACAGAAAAACCAACCAATGTTATTTTCCTTGCAAAAAATATAATAGCAACATAAAACAATATTTGATTGTGTGTTGCCAGAGAAGTCTGTTGAAAATAATCCTGCTTTTAGCAGAAGCAGAATCAATTCATTAATGGAATTTTAACTATTTCTCCTTATAGCAAATGCCTGCATTCCATAATTAGTGCCATTCCGTAAGCAGCAATCACTAAGTATTTACAAGTTTATTGTTACATACTGTCATGTTTGAAAGAAGGTGTAGCCTTAGAGGCAAACATTATCTGAAGTTAGTCTATTTTGAGAGCTGCTGTCAATAAAGAAAAAACATTTATCTATGCATGCTGGAGTCACGCAGGACTGTGGTGCTGGCAGACAGGACCAAACCAGACAGTGATTGAGGAGCAGAAAATGGACTCAACAATTGATGTGCAAAGACTGATCCGGTACGCAAACTAGTCAGGGGAAAGGGACTGCGCTCAAAGTGTTTATGCATTAATGGTATCCAAGACGAAGGCTACAGATTTGTGGTTAAATAACGTCTTATGTTTTTTAGGGGGACAGGTACAATGATGTGTCTTGGAAATAATTGGTGAGCTATGACAGAGGAATATGGAAAGGAGAGGAGGAGGAAGGGGCTGTAGTAAAGTGGCAGAGGAGACAAATCTGCAGGAAAAGTGTTCCGTTTGTTTGACAGGATGCCAAGGTTTGTGATTTTAAATCTTGCTGATGCTTTTCCAGACAAAAGGCCAATCACTATTTGAAAATTGCTTCTCCAGCATAGTTACCAATTTGACTGTTTTCTATATCTCCCTGTGAGGGTATTTATACCTGTATTGGGCTCCTTCTTTGCCAGAGTGGACATCCCTGTGAGGTTCCACAACAGCAGGCCGAAGGTCAACAGTGAACCTTAACTTTTTGTTTGCCGTTTTACACAAGCATGTTCGATGGGATGCAGATTCCTTCACCTACATAGATGCAGGTTTGGACCATGTCAGTGTTGTTGTGTATGTACAATAATTGTGTATAAGGGTTGTCCCCAGACACTGCCTTTAAGAGCCGTAGTCCCAGGTGGTTTTTTTTCAGTCAATGAAACATTCGCAATGAGTGCTGAAGTTTCTAGAAACATCCATATCCGTTCTATTAAAGTCATGTCAAAACGCAATAGTTCTTATAGTCTACATTCTAAATTAGCCTGAAAACCGTGTTTGTTGGAGTGGCACAGGTATTTATTTCTCTTGAAAAGAAATAGGAGGCATAAGTAAAGATATGGAAAGGAGAGCAAGAGCAGCACCTATGTAAATGTGGTATGGAAGATAATCACACATACAGAAGGTGATACACATACAAAAACGTTACATAACAACAAAAATATTTATCTTATTAATATAACAGAATAATTTGGGGATTTACAAAAGCATAAGAAAAACAATGGGTATGGGAAAAAAGAGAGAATAGATGGAGGTTTGATACTTAATAAGCAGTCACAGGTAGGCTAATGACTTTTGGGATGAGTCTTTATCTAGAATATCCTGTAGATCAATTTTTATTCTGTTCTTGAAGTCAAAACAGTTTAAATTATTTTTGTGGTCTGGCTGGGTGTTCAGTCAGAATACAGATTAGATATTGACAGACTTGAAGATGTTATTATAGATGTTCAGGATTTGAAGACATCCACAAAATTAGAAAAGATTTCTTCTAGGGATAAAATGTAGACTATGTCTAATGACACCAACATATATTGCAAATATATAGTTTTTATTTAATTTTCAGTGAAGTCTAGTACATAATTGTATTCACTGATGTCCTTGAAAACGATTCATTCAAATTAATAAAAAAAATGGGTTTAAAGAAAACAGCTCAATTAAGACATGACAGTCTAAAACGTGATTAAACATTGTTGTTTCAGTCTAAAATGAATTAAGAGACATGAAAGGTACTGTAAAATAGTTTTTGGGTGCCTAGGCAAGCCCATAGCTATTAACAAAAACACTGCGCTGGAGTCACTCACTTTCCTGTCCAATATAGCACAAAAATACCTAAATGATTCATGTAGAACATGTAAGTGAATAAAAAATGCTTTCAGGTAAATGTTTCTTGACAAAAGTTAGATTTGGCAATAAAATTAACTTGAGATTATTTACATGAAAATAAAACAATATAATACAAGGCAAATGAGGGCTGAAGGTGAGCACATTCTACACAGCAGCAAGATTTACAGGTCAAGTGCAATACTCTCTTTGACTTTACACAGATTGGAATCAGTAAACATAGTAGCATTAATCAAAGGCAAAACATGAAATCAAACCTCCAGAGAATGTGGGCACAAGATTAATACTTCATTATTTCCACAATAAGCAGAGACTTAATGGAATAATGTAAAAGATTGAGATGTTGTGAAGGAGGCTTTGACACAATGGACATGTCACACAACGTGATCAAAGTTTGGGACATTGGCGCTTTTAGTATAGACCCAAAATGTAAGAAACAATATACTTGTCTTTCTCACACAATTCCTTAGAAATAACATTAGAAGTCCCCATTACACATTGGGGTGAGAAAACCAAAGGCATTGTGAGGCATCAAACCTGATTCTGAACCAAGTAGAACTCATTCACTCATTATTCAAAGTATATTTCAAAAGACCACCACCACCCATTCCACGATGAACGACTCCTTACCAATTGACTCAGACAACAATAGAATTATTAAGATATCTTTTTTAAATGGCATTTAGACAATCTGGTCATTCCCACTTAAGGAATATTTTCACCAGGATAAAAATAAGACTATTTAGCCTTGGACAGCAGGTGTTGGGAGAAGGGAACCAAGGTTCTAAGAGGGTCTCCAGAGCCTCTGCAGGAGCAGTCATCACCACTGTGCAGTCACTTCAAACTAATGTGTGCAGTTGAATTTTATATAAGCTCCTACTGGGAAGAAAAATAGAGCATATATCTCTGGCGACAAGGCTGGCATACCAAACCGTCTTCTTCAGGGGTTTATTGATATAGGCAGCTGAAATATCAATTCTTTGCACAACAGAACAACCAAAATTCGAAATGGAAATTGCATAACGGATGTGGAAGTTAATGTATGCTGATGAGCCAAAGTAATATGGCCACTCACAGGTGAAGTGAATAACGTTGATCATCTCCTAACAAGGGCACTGGTCAATGGTGCTGGTCAAACACTTTCAGTCTTTTAGTCGACGTGTTGAACGCAGGAGAAATGGATAGAGGGGTAAAGACCTGAGGGACTTCAACCAGAAAATGTTACGAGAGGAATGTGTCACAACACAAAATGCAATGCAGCCTACTGTGTATGGGTCTGTGTAGCTGCAGACAGGCTAAAGTCAGCAGCATATTAGGCAGGTGGCCATAATGTTTTGGCTCATCAGTGGATAGGTTCACCTCAATAATAGCCTTATGTTTTGTGAGTCTCCCCTACTGAGAAGGAAGTTGAGCTACTGTTGAACAATCATGTTCATCTTGATACATTTCTTGTAGGCTACCCACATAGATGACACAATGTCATAAACAACTGCTCAAACAAAAACTTCCATTGCTCAAACAAAAACTCCCAAATAAATACTTAATCTGACACAGCCTTACCAATTAATGTTATAGCAACAAAAAAGCTGTATAATTCCCCCCAAAAAGCTATGCAAAAAAAATGACAAACATCATACTAGCTTTCTTTATCATATAAACATATCCTTAGCTGGAAAGTAGTATTACAAGTCAGTGAAAACAAACGAAATGCTTGTAGAAAGTCCGTTTTTTCTTTTCTGAATGCAAGCTGGTCAGGTGGGGGGAAAAGCACTTTTAAAGCACTCAGAGTGGGTGTGGCTGTTTGGATCGTCGCAGTCCCCCGATGCTTCACTCTGGGGGTCCTGGGCGAAAGGTTCCACATCCTCATCGGAGGTAGATGGATGGGTGAGGATAATCCGGGGTATCTAGCAAAAGATTGCCCAGGAATTTAAGATGATTGGTTGGGAAATAAAATGGGTGTCCTGTTATTAGATGGCTTGGTGTCATACTGGAGTTTTACAACGTCTCAGTTGTCTAGATCCAGCTTTATGCCCCAATCCCAAATAAACGTATTTCCATTTGAAACTCTGACGTCATGTATCTTCTTTCAAATCATCTGGGGTTGGGTATACCATAGCGAGATTTAGACAACATGTGGTCCCAGACACGGTCTAAATGTTACATTACACCACTGAGCTTTGAAGTGAAAGATGCTCTCATGTTTTTTTTTATAAAGTGTTTTTTATAAATACCTAATAACCCAAACAACAAGCTCATGGATGTGTAGGCTAAAATTCCATAGTGGCATGGTGGTGGTAGTGTGATGTTTTGAGGATGTTTTGCTGCCTCGGGAGCTGTAAAAACATCCATTAATCTGCTCTACAACTAACAGTTAGATCTGGTAATATTTGGACACAGACACAATTTTCATAACTTTGGCTGTGTACACCACCACAATGGATTTGAAATGAAACAAACGATGGGGAAATAAAGCGCAGACTTTCAGCTTTACTTCAAGATAAACAAAATACTGCATGGAATGTGTAGGAATTACAACCATTTTCATGAAGTCCTCTTATTTCAGGGGCTCAAATTTAATTGGACAAATTTGGACAATCATTAATAATTGTTCATTTTTTATACTTTGTCAAGAATCACTTGCAGGCTATGACTGCTTGAAGTCTGGAACATATGGACATTACCAAACACTGGGTTTCCTCCTTTGTGTTGCTTTGCCAGGCCTTTACTGCAGTTGTCTTCAGTTGTTGTTCGTTCATGGGTCTTTCTGCCTTAGGCTTTGTGTTCAACAAGTGAATTGCATGATCGATCATGTTGAGATCACGTGACTGACTATGTCCTAAAAATCTCCTGGGTCGTTTTTTTTCACAGTATGGTTTGGGTCATTGTCCATCTGTAAAGTCTAATTAACTTTGCTGAATTTGTCTGAATCTGAGCAGACAGTATATCCCTATACACTTCAGAATTATCCATCTGCTTTTGTTTTCTGTCATCATCAATAATCACTAGTGAACCAGTGCCATTGGAAGCCATGTATGTCCATGCTATCACATTGTGTTTTACAGATCATGTGGTATGCTTCGGATCATGAGCCGGTCCAAGCCTTCTCCATACCGTTTTCTTCCCGTCATTCTGGTACCGGTCGAGTTCCATCTGTCCAAAGATTTCTTGGGGATGTTTTTTGGCAAAGTCTAATCTGGCCTTTCTATTGTTGAGGCTTATGAATGGTTTGCACCTTGTGTTGAACCCTCTGTATTTGCTCTCGTGAAATCTCCTCTTCGTGGTAGACTTCGATAGTGATATGCCTACCTCCTGGAAGGTGTTCTTCACTTGGCTGGATGTTGTGAAGAGCTTTTTCTTTACCATAGAACGGATCCTACCACCATCCACCACTGTTGTCTTCCCTGGATGTCCAGGATTTCTGGTGTTGCAGAGCTCACCGTTGCATTCTTCTTTTCGCAAAATGTACCAATCTGTTTGACCGCATGTTGTGGGTTCACAGCAACTCCAGCTCCCAGATGTGAATGCCACACCTGAAATCAACTCCAGACCTTTTACCTGCCCAATTGATGAAGAAATAATGAAGGAATAGCCCACACCTGTCCAGCTTTTGAATCATCTATCCAATAACTTTGAGTACCTTGAAAAAGAGGGGGCTACATATTATTGAGCTGTATTTCCTAAACCTTTCCATCAATATGAATGTGAATATCCTCGAAAGCTAAGAGACTGCACTTTAAGCCCATATTCATTATTTTACTGTCACTTGAATACATTTTCTCAAACAGCCAAAACAACAGAACTCTTGTCAGTGTCCAATTATTTCCGGACCTAAGTGTATCAGTTGATCATGTAGCAAGGGCAATGATACTGCACATAAATACAACGCCTGGACTCGGGCTGCATCACGTCAGTCAAAGTGTGAGACAAGAGAAGTGAAGGGAGGGTTCGGGAAGAGCACCCAGCTCCATTTAGACCACAGCGTCAATAAAGGCCCTGACATGCACAGAAGGCTGAGGATTTTCTTTGAGAGTGAAAGGAGAGGGCATATTCTGTAGACACTTGTGAGAAAGCCTCATAGATGAAAGGCCTTTTGCTTACCGGCATGGTATTTTTTTTAAGTGAAGCTTGAAGTGCATCGCTTTTAAACGAGGGCTCCGGCGCTCCTTCAAAGTATAACCAATTATGGTCACTCTCCGGATCAGACTGAAAGTAACAAAAGATATCTTCAAAATCTTGAAGGAAAGAATGTCTGGCAAAAAAAAACATTTTTGAAGGAAAATCCATAATAAAGCACTCTGTCCTGAGAAAACTTTTCGTTATCAATAACAACGGAAACCATAACAGAGGGAGAGAATGTTCCGAAAAAAACATTAAATATAATACTGGAGTCATTTTTAATAGACAACTTTATTAAACTGATCAAAGGCTGTACCATAACCCTTAAAGGACTCTGTCTTGCCTCAGTTTCTTTCCCCCAAGCATAATTAGAAAGCATTCACAATGTCTACGCCACTCACCACTCCATTGCCGTTACAGACGACAGCCTCGATCCTCTTGGTCAGGCTACAGTCCGCTGACGTGTCCGTGCCAGGCTGCTGGGCCTTGGGTCTCTGGCACTCATCATCCTGCTCGGCAAGCTGCCAGCTCATGAGAATGTCTGTCTCCATGGTGACGGCGGCAGCGCTTTCCTGCTGGGCCCGGCAGGTGTTGAGGCGTGGGACAGCCTTCTCTCTCATGACTTTCATCCTGATGCAGCTCCCAGCATTCCTCAGGGCGGTGACGGCCTCATGGTGGCTGACTTCCTGCATGTCCAAACCATTGACCTGGATGGACAAATGATCCGTTTGGACACCAGCAAAAGTAGAATCAAGGGTCACAGGAGGGTAATCGAAGCTTAGCCATTCCCTTAAAATAAACAGGTCTATATTTGGGCCCTCAACGGATAAATCATCACATCATCACATCAGCTCCAACAGTTTTATATTTCCTTTGGAGTGAAAATAAAAGGTACATTCTTAGACCAATATCACTTACATTTCTATATTTACACTCTAGATATATATATATATACACTGAATACATCTTTTTAGATCAAAACATTTTTTCTACTAGTAAACAAAATACTGTTTACTTATTTGTACTGCAGAAAAGTCTATGTGTTTGTGTCTGTCTAATGGCACCACTCGCAGGCCAGGAGGTGAATTGCACTGTGCCATTTTAACAAGCCAGGTATGGAGCGCATTAAGGCCTACACTGGTAATATATAATCTGACTAGACATAGTAGCTACATTGGCATTAAGCAAATAGGCTGAAACTACAGGGACTATCAACATGATAGGATATTTGTGTCTAACCTCCAGCACTCGGTCTCCAACATGGACACCAGCCTTTTCAGAAGGCCCTCCTTTTGACACTCTGGAAATAAAGATGCCCTGGAAAGGAAAATGGGCATTTGTGGAAGTTAAACACCTGGCAGTAACAGAACAACATGACCCAAGGTTTGTTTTGGATTGACGGTGGTTAATTTGATCTGAGTCAGAATTTAACTGCATCTCTTTTGCCTATAAAATACATCAACAGAGAGCTAGGCCGGATTATTACAACACCTTACCAGGGATGAAGCCCTTGGGCCCAAGGAAACCAACAGAGGAAGTCTATAAATTAATTTATACACACACACACACACACACACACACACACACACACAGATGAGCCAAAACATTATGACCTCCTGCCTGCCGCCAAAGCAGCGCCGAGGTATGGACTTGTTGGTCCCACACGTCCCACAGATGCTCAATCAGATTGAGAGCGGAGGAATCTGGAGGTGAGGGCAAAATGTTCCGCAAACCATTTCCAACCAGTGTGTGCGTTATCCTGCTGACAGAGGCCACTGCCATTAGGGAATACCATTGTCATGCTATTGCCAACAATCTTTCGGTAGGAGGCATGTGTCAAATTGATGTCCACATGAAGGCCTAGACCCAGGTTCTCAGCAGAACATTGCCCAGAGCCTCACACACCCTTCACCGGCTTGTAGTCTTCCCACAGTGCATCCTGGTGCCAACACATCCCCGAGGTAAACCGCGCACACGGCCTTCATCGAACCAGGCAACCATCTTCCACTGCGCCAACATCCAGTTCTCACGCTCACGTGCCCGTTGTAGGCACTTTGGACGGTGGACAGGGGTCAACATGGGCACACTGACCTGTCTGCACCTACACAGCCCCATATGCCACAGTGTGTGATGCACTGTGTGTTTGGGACACATTCCTCCCATAACCATCATTAACATTTCCTGTGACATGTGCTCCAGTGGACCTGCTGTCGGATTGGCCCTAACATCGCACCTTGGGTGTCAAACACCTTGTCGCCAGTTTATGGTTTGTGCTCACCACCGCTCACCAGGAGAACCCCAAGAGCCGTGTCGTTTCAGAGAGCCTCTGACCCAGTCGTCTGGTCATAATTCATCCCTAATCAAAGTAACTCAGGTCGTTAATCCTGCCCGTTTCTCATGCATCAAACATGTTCACTAAAAGAACTGAGTATTCGCTTAGCATTGACATGTGCCCTTGTTAGGAGATGATCAACGTTATTCACTTCACCGGTGTGTGGCCATAATGCTTTGGCTCATCATTGAATATATATATATTACATTTGATAATTTTTACATTGCTTTTTTGCGCAGTTTATACCATACTACAACAGGGTTGACATCAAGAAACGCATAGATAAACTAGTAAGGCCCCCAGTCCCAACAAAGGGCAACTGCCATCCAGAGATTTTGTAAATAATGAGATTGTCGGTATACCTTTTGAAAATATCAAATTGGGAAAGCAAATGTGTACTGCTGAAAGAATCTCTCTCCATAAATATATATTGTTTCTGAACAACACAATGTAGCTTATCCTGAAGAAAGCTATTTTACCAAAAAGATTGCAGCGACCAGAAGAGTAGTCAGGACAATAAAGGACAACCAGAAATATGATTACATGGATGAATGGATAGATGGATACTGTACTTCACCAAAAATGTTACCCTAGGAACTTGATCGAAATAATTCAGAAGTCTGACTTGGTTTGAATTTGGGATCCTTTACACAGGAAAATGCTATTTCTGGACACACAGCCAACATGGAATTGAATAATATTGACAACATTCTCTGGGCAATCATTGTTATTCAGGAGCGCTGCTCAGGATTTGGGTCTGATTCCGAGAGCTCTGCTGCCCCTGAGATAAGACTCACCTCGTCATGCTGTTTGTAAGGCAGAGAGCCCTTCCCTCCAGCAATGCTGATACCCAGGCTGCCCCTCTGGCCGAACACTTTGATCTGTAGCTGAGTGGGAGAATACTGTTATAGAGAGCAGATTCACAGCCTATTCACCAGCAGAGCCACCTAGAGACTTACACTATACCTGCACACAGACAGTTAAAGTCTTCAATACCATCAGATCTGCTTTATAATACTAACAAGAATGCATGTTGTTGACATGACATTTGTATACAGGGTGTGCAGATTTACTCTTAAGGGCACTTGGGAGATGGTTGATTCTTGGGAGGGGGTCCCAGTTTGGACGGGTCTTCTGGAAGTAGTGAGGTTTTCAGCGCCACGTGGTGAGGGCTGGGTACTGGGCCCAGCATGATGAGCTCTGCATCGCTGCCATTTCCTGTCCTCCCGGACATCTCCTCTGTGGTGGCGGAACCTCCTGGGCATCCCTTCTCCCTCTGAGAAATGGACAGAACCATCCTGGGGGGGGGGGGAAGAGAAAGAGAAAGAGAAAGAGAAAGAGAAAGAGAAAGAGAAAGAGAAAGAAAGAGAGAGAGAGAAAGAGAGAAAGAGAGAAAGAGAGAAAGAGAGAAAGAGAGAGAGAGAGAGAGAGAGAGAGAGAAAGACTTCTTATCTTGTCCTCTGGCAAAAACAGAGACAGAAAAATACCCCCAAAAAATGAAGACTACAAAATCAACGCAATGTAAAACAAGACACAAATAAGACACATGTAAACAAAAAAGGCTCACATCTTCAAGCTGTTCTTCGTCGATCTGCTCAGCGTCATTCTCAGGACTGGAGCAGTGTCCCTTCATGCTGTTGTTGACAGGGACCAGGTTGAGACCCCCATGGAGAAGCCCCTTGGAGGCTGCAAACCAGCGAAGGCCAGAGATAGGCCAGTTGTGGCTACTGTTGCCACTGGAGGACGTGTTAGCCTGAGCATTTATACACCCCTGGAGAATCAGAACATATCACGCACAGCTACACACGTTACAATTATTCAAGTCTATAGAGTTCACCGATAGGGATCGAGAGCTCTTTTGCGGATTGCTAACACACTCTGAAGTGATTCTGCTTTGAATAATCTACATTTCAATAATGAATTAGAATACGGTTACAAAAAGCATTCGTATATACCTGCCAGCAACAATGAGCCTTCTTACAAGCGGCCTTTTGTTTCATTTAGTTTCATAGGCAGACATTTATATGGAATATGTCCAAGTGCTTTGAAATAGTAGCCATGATACAAAAAGCAGTTTCATAGGTCACACTGAAAATCTCTATCTGAAGTCACTTACTACATAATAACAAAGTGACCTGGAAACCCGAAAAGAAATAAAGCGCAAAAAAAGGGTGAGTCCCCTTTTAGATTTTCTCTATTTTTGTCACTGACAGTTTTTTGATTGTCAACCAAAATCAAACCTGAGTGCACGAATAATATACGATTTGCATACTTCTTTAACTTAATGAAAACAAGCTTGACACCTTACACTCCATAACTGCTTGCATGCAACAAGCACATACAAATGCTTATGTTGTTGATCAGTGTCTTGAAATAATTTTGACCCACTCTATCAAGCAAAATGTTTCTCTTTTATGTACATACGTATAGACAGCTCATTTCAGGTCCTGACAACTAAATTAGGTTTAAAATCTGATCATTGACTAGGTATGAAGCCAGCAACACTATCCGAATGTCTGGTCCCCTGTAGGAATAGACTGGTTCTAAACCTGATGGGTTTTTTCAGTCAGCATATCAGTATGCACTTTGGATTAATGCCAACTTTGTTTTCCAGTCCCAATTAATTCTGATTCTTGTTGATTCATCATGATAACTGTATGCTAGTGCAGGTCATCACGGAACCAAGCCTGGGACATTTATCAGATTAGATTATCCCTCTGGAGGTAGCAAGCTGTTCAGCCCAGTGAATACTGTCAAAATCTAGACTTCAATCTAGCGGCTTCAATCAATTAGATAGGTCTACTAACATGGCAGGAAACAGTGAGGAGCACCTCCCTTCCAGGAATGAAGAAATTAAAGACAGTCCCTTTGGGAGATGTAAAGACTTCCCTTACAAAATCAAAACTAAGCAAGGGAAGAAAGCTATGCAGTCTTCTAAGGAGAACATTTCAGAAGCAGGATGAGGAAATGGAACAAAACTAGCAATACTCGGGGATGTATAATTTTCTTGTACAAGCCCAAATAAAATAAAGGCTTAGGTTTGATATAGTGATATGCTTTGCATTGTATCGATATTAAGTGTTTACTTGAGATGCCATTTGAACTTAGATAATCTTCCAATAACATAAGCCGATATTTACAATCTATTTACAAGACATGCAGACTTCACATACAGCACATTTAAATTAGATATGTTATATGCACACTATATACACAGAAAGCATGCAATGAAAGGCTGGATAGACAAAACAGGAGATGAATGGTTGAGGACAAAAACAAGTGATTGACCACCCACTCTTAACAATTGGTTTGGATATTAAAAAAACAGATGATGTCCCCAGAAAAAGACATTAACAGCAGCTCTAATCGAATTTCATGGCAAATAAATATTTAGGAATAATCAATTAAAATGGCAATTGTGAAATCAATGTCTTCATACACTGAACACCAAAATGTAATGTGACTGTATTCCAACACTTTGGACAACACTGTGGTTAAAGAGGAATTTCAGATTTAAAGAGAGGGTATTTTCAGAAATATTGTATTAATCATTAAAAACCGACTTGTTTTTGTATGTTGTTCCAGCATTTCAGGGTACCAAACTTATTTGGCCAGACAGGGCAGACAAAGTATACGAATAAAATCTAGTTCAGATTTCTCTTTGCAATGAATCACCGACCCTGGACGTTTTGTCTGGAGACGCTCTATGCAGACAAAATGTTCCGGCACACTACAGAACACAATCAGCTGCTGCTGCAAATAGTTCCATAAGCAATTAAGACAAAGCAAACCAGTTGCAGTAGCAAATGTACATGCCCAAGCCATAACACTACCACCACGATATCCCAAAGATTTGGTATACTTGGCAATAGGGGCAGTTGCCCAGGCCTTCCCCTATCATCAGTCTGGAATCAGTTCATCTATCTAACCCAACCATAAGACAGAAGCCTACTAGCTCGATCAGGTAACAGCCAACTGGCCATTTGGTTCTCAAGGCTCATCAATGGTTGGCATCTTGTGGTGTAATCTTCGGTATATTGCAGTCTTTGACACATCTCGGTCTACCTCCTGGAGACCGTTCCTGATCTGGTTGGCTGTTTGGGTTTCTTAAGAATTATTCAATTATCCACTTTTGTGGTTTTCCTTGGTCTACTAGGTTGCATATAGTTGAGTTCAACAGGACTTTCTTCTTAATGGGGCAAAAAGTCAACTTCGGCAAACTTTTTCGCTGAGTCTTATGTATTAATTCAATTGTTTATGATTTACAATGGCCTGATTGACTTGCTATGGACATTTTGAAATTCCAAAGATCCAAAAGAACAGCAACAGTCAAAATGTAAAATGAAAAGTCAAGAGTCTAGACAATGACAGCTCTCTTGTACATGCACTAACAATTCTCCAATAACAGAGAAACAGTGTCCAAATACATTCGGTAGCCTAATATATACAGGACCATGTATAAAACAGGCCAACATTTCTATATTGTTCATCCAATGAAGACACTTTCAAATTAAAGCAGATAAATTGCAATTGAACCTCACAGTCATTTTACAGCGTGTTAAAACTGATGGAAACCAGAGGAGACGACAAAATGTGTCATGGTGCAAACCTTTCTGGAGTTACTGGAATGTATGGTTTATGACAAATCGATTAGGTAAGAAATTCAAAAGTACTAAAGCCTTGCCCAGCATCTACATATACTAATACAGTGAACATGGAAATCAATCAACTGTAAAGCCAAGTATATAATTTGCTCGCCATCGATTTGTAAATAAATGTATGTAAACTGTGTGTATGTTTTATCAATTTGATCACCACTAGCAGCAGCAATACATCAAGTGGAATTCTGAGTATGTGTAAATGTACTAAGCTCAGGAGAGGAATAATGTACTAAGGAATAATGAATCATGTTTTTTGTTTTAAACTTGTTTTATTTGATCAGTGGTTAAAAAGTAATCAAAATCTGTAGGCTCAGTGTCAATGCCTATTTGAGATTGTGTTTTTGTGCAGCTTGATCTTTAAAGAAAGAAAAAAAAAGATAGAAATCAACATTAAAACATATGTATATGGTCCTGTCCTTTCTATACAATTAAAACAAATAGTTACAAAACCTATAATGTAGTGTACCCTTTAAACAACAAACTGTTTATATTAAGACGCAGCAAAAATTAAGAAGTGCATTATTGTATGCTCAAACAACTGTATTTTTAACAGATTCCACCCAGGTCTTTATTATCTTGCTTGTAATGAAATTGGCCATTGAAAGTCCAATGCTCATGTGCAGAGACAAACAGCCGTTTCCGGTATCTATTTAAGAAAGCATTTCAAAGTAGTAAATCGCAATGGAGGAAAGTAAGACAGCCTCGTCTCTTTCATTCTGTTGTGAGACAGTGGTTAAGGTATCTGTTATGCACAGTTAGCCCTTCATTACTATTGTTAAAAGGTGTCTAAATCCAAATGAGTTTAACAATAGAGTGGAAAAGAAGATTCGAGGCTGTCTACTCCCTCGAAGACATAGGTTGTTTCGATAAGACATTAGCAACTGCATTTTTGTTAATTTCTTAAAAAGAAAATGCTTAAAAAGAAATAAAAGACGTACCAAATTCTAAGATTTTTTTTAAAAATCTACTATAAAGAAACTTTCTGTACATTGTTTTAATTTACACCATCTGAGCTGCCAAAAAGTATAAAAGTATCAATATTCACAAATGACTATACAATAATCCTTAATCAGTAGGTCCAAAAACTCCTTGGTTTTAAGTATCCCCGAAATGTAAAAAGTATTCACCCAGTGTTTAAAAAAAGAATAGAACAAATATATATTTATGAAGATGGCAACAATATTTTATAAACTAAAGACAGTAGTGCAACTACCTATCGTCAGTAAAAACAATAAAACAATACATCTTTAAAAAGCACTACATTTAAAAAATATATTAAAAAATTTGCACATTTGTGCATTATTACTGTTTGGAAAGATAGCACAACAGTTTGGGGGGTGGGAAAGGCACATGGGCCCTGGTAGTCTGAGCCTGATACTGTAGTGGGTATTGGAGATGAAGTAAGGTACCAGACAAGAGGATCACAGCCGAGTCCCAGGGTCGAGTCGCAGGGAGGGTAGGCAGGCCACAGGCGGGTTTAAAAGGTTGAGGGGGTTTGTGCAGGAGAACATGGCAAGAGACACAGGAGGTAAGACTGTTTCTGAGGTAAGTCACACAGACGTGGTGACTGTAGCGTTATTGACCTCATTTTTGTTGGAATCCAGGCCTTTGGCAGCGTTCAGGTCGTTGCGGAGGTTCTCTACTGCTTTTTTCATAGACTTCAGCTCGCTTGGGTAAGGAGTGGCTCGTCTCATCAGTGTTCCCTGTGGGGACACAAACATGGAGAGGCTCTGGAAAACTGAATAGATTCTCACAGAGGCTCATAACGTGCACAGGTCTTACTGTTTGAACCCAGCCTTCCAAAAATGTATGACGACAACGGCCATGGCTTTAGAGTAGCTCAACGCGGTGCGTGACAGTTTGGACTTTTCAAACAGCCCAGACTTAGCTCACCTTTTCGTCATCCTCATCGTCGTCTTCATCCAGGAAGTGGATGGCGCTGATCCTGTTCATCGCCTTGTTGTCCCAAGTATCATCCACCCTGTCATCCACCATGTCATTCACCAGGCTCTCCAGAGCACCGCAGCGAGCCAAGTTGTCTGAGCCTGAAACATGACACAATGGATCCATCTCAAGCAATAAGTGGCATTTCAATGTTTGACCAAATTATTCAACAGATTAGAAACGCTGTTTTTTGGCATGATTGCTTTTTTCAATCTGCAACGTCCACTTCCCTGAAGGAGCTGTGCCATGACACAGTGGTCGTAAATGAGAGCTTTGAACCGGCCAGATCACCGTATCAAATCCAGCTTAGTCACAAGCTTACAGAAAAGACAATCTCTCCCCAACCCCCATCTCAAGCTCAGCTAACTTGACCACAAAGTCTTGGATCATTCACAGCTCCACAAGTGTATGAGGTTCATGAACAGGAACACTGCCATGAGGTCTTCTGATCCTGAGGGAAATCCAGGGCTACAAAGGATGTTCGTGACATTTACTCAATTAGTCAGATGAAAAACACAGCATGTGTTGACCGACGACGCCACAAAATAATCACAATCAACAACTGGATCAGGCCTCGATTCAACCAGGCCTTGGCCGAGCGAGCCTCCCCTCACATCGCCTCACACAGAACGGCAAGCTTTTAATGGCTGCAATCCAGTTGGAAGTTAAGCCTCTTTAGCAGTCCAATCCACTGAAGGTCCCCGCCCACAACCCCCCCCGTTTTCTTTTTCATAGCAGAGAAGCAGGCTTTTGGGGGGCAGCGTATGTTTAGAACCAGAACAGAGGCTCTGTGATCCCCTCTGGCTACGATTAATCAGCATCCAACATAGCAATGGCTGACAGATGCATGACGCAGAACAGTATGCGCTCCGCTGTGCAGATCATGTGACAGACAGGATGAGAAATAAATAAAACATCTGATGCTTACGGGACTACGCAAAAGGAGTGACATTTACTGTGAGTAGGATAGTATTACCTGCAGGATTACTGGATTGTACTGCGGCTGAATATGCAGAAGCTTCTAGCTGATTTGTAAATGCTTATGTACAGCAGGTATGAGGTCAGGTCAGTGAGTCCGAAGACCACTTTTATGGGGGCTACCATTTCCCAAGATCAAGATCACAGGGCATATTTAAATCACAACCACTGACTGTACAGGTCCCATGCACCCATTTGCAGATGGGCTATAGCAAGGGGTCATAAAATCGGAGTCACTATAGCTGACGATGTGACGGCGGGGTCGGCCCCATGAACTTACCTAGAGGCTGCTGGGGCAGGAGAACACACGTGAGCACCTTCTCCCCTGACTCTGGGTCCGTGTCATTCTGAAAGGTGAGCAGCGGCTGGGCCTGGTTCTCCGACAGCCACAGGGCCTTGAGCCGCAGTGTCGTCAGAGACACAGGGAGGTGGAGTAGTCTACAGGGACATGACAACGTTATGGAACGGCGTCAGAGACACAGGGAGGTGGAGTAGTCTACAGGGACATGACAACGTTATGGAACGGCGTCAGAGACACAGGGAGGTGGAGTAGTCTACAGGGACATGACAACGTTATGGAACGGCGTCAGAGACACAGGGAGGTGGAGTAGTCTACAGGGACATGACAACGTTATGGAACGGCGTCAGA
>JACXGJ010002190.1:0-69389 GCA_016801105.1 Esox niger | reverse complement strand
CCCCCCCCCCCCCCCCAGAGCCAGCTGCCTTGCTCAGGGACAAAACCACTGATCTTTTTCCTTGCCATCCCTACCAACCTTTCATTTACAGTTCAGATGCTCTAACCACTAGGGTGCTATCCCCCTATATGCACCCCTGTAACCAGTCCCAGAACGGGGTGCAGCTTTTTCTTTAGTGACTGATAATGTGGCTAGTGAACAGGTCTTTTTGCCAGTAACTCAGATTCACCTAACAAGCAGACATACACACAGTAATGTCTGCTCTGCATACGACCGCCCGGGGACCAGTTTCCCCTGTCGAGGTAAGATAATCCTGGACTAAAGAAAGCTGCAGGGGCCCAGAATAAAAGGACCAGTCTAGGGAACCAGGGGAACCATGAGGAGAGTAGGACAGAGGCAGAGGGGGAATCGGGAGCAGGGAGGGCAGGAAGGGGGTGCAGGGAGGCAGGGGTGACAGCTGGACAGTTTATCAGCTGGTCGTCTCATCGTGCCGTGAAATTTCTGACCAAAATAAAATGATTTGTTTCAGAGAGGTTAAGTCGGTTGGCTCGCGCTACGTTCCTTAGGGCTGTTTATAGGTCAAAATAGAGGGAGGGAGACGGTCAGGAAGATGAAAATTGTTCTTTTTAAAAACCAGACTGATGAGCTTTATAAGGAAACACTTCTGGGGCAAGATTCTGGGAAGAGATATATTAGTATCAGTAGGATGAAGAGATATACTGGTATCAGTAGGATGAAGAGATATACTCATGTCAGTAGGATGAAAAGATGGACTGGTGTCAGTAGGATGAAGAGATATACTAGTGTCAGTAGGATGAAGAGATGTAATGGTATCAGTAGGATGAAAAGATCTACTGATATCAATAGGATGAAAAAATATACTGGTGTCAGTAGGTTGAAGAGTATATACAGTTGCAGTTATACAGCACAATCAGTGTTAAGTGCCTTGCTCAATGGCATAAGAACAGATATGTTTACATGCCAGATATAGGATACTAACTTTCAACCTTTCAGTTTTTTGGCCCTATATACTAACCACAAGCTTTCTGCCTACAGTAACCAAGCAACTGGGAAATGTTTTCCATGAAAGGAAGTTGAGATCTTGGCTCAGATCTTTAATGCATCCTAAATCCTAACATAATATATATAGATTATAATTATTCACTGTCATGTGGAGCTACAAAGTGGTGTTGGTTCACGCCAACACACCTGAATCAAACCAATCAAAACACTGATGAACGTTTGAGAAGGAGAATAAGCTATTGCTAGTGCTGGTTGGTTAAAAGCAAGGCCTGCAAGGAAGGTTAGTGTAGAAGGTTACTGTATAAGGTTAGTGTTAGGAGAAGGGATTCTTTTAACCCCTTCTTCCCTGACACCAGTAACCAGGTATAGGCCTGATAAGCAGATCAGTTGTTGCAGGTCAGCAGGTCATGGGTCATGCCAACTGGGAGAACAGAGAGGCTGCTGGGTAATCTGGTGGCCATGAGGTGGCCTTCTCAATTGGTTTTGAATCTTTAGTTTGTGTCATGTCGTTTGGTGTTTTTTCCTATTCTTCTTTTTTACAAATTAATTTAGTCCTAGAGGGAAAAATCCAGCTCAATGGAACCTCCCTCGGCCCTGATAACTTGGTTTATTCTGTGTCCACGTGACTAGCCCTGAGGGATGTCTCCTGGTTACATGCATTCAGCCCCGGGTCTCCAGGTCACAGACTTCCATGCTGGTAGGTAGTGTCTTGTTAGAGTGTAGCTCACTTGGTGAACGCACAACACTTTCTTTTACCAGGGTTGTGGGTCCAATTCCCATGGGGGACCATTATGCAAAAATATGAAACTGTCTGCACTCATTAGTATGAGTTGCTTGCTCTGAGTTTTGCTTTATGGTTGGAATGTAAATACAGCTAGTTCTAAGACTTATAGACTTGAGTGCTGTGAAATTTGATGTCTGAATATTGGTTTGGTTGCAATTTATTGATAGAATGTAGCCTCTATATTCATAAATAAAAAAGATGAACAGATGTCCAATTTTCTGTTTGGTATCTATTGATAGCTTGTTGGGCATCTAAAGATGCTTCTTCATATGAGGTATAGTTGCAGGCATAGTGTGTCTGTCTAACAATTCTGTTTGTGTTTGAAAATAGACACATTTACCGAACAGAACAAAGGCTTAGATAATCCCAGTCTCTGTGTGTGGGCGCGCCACTCTGTTTGCTTGTGTGTGTGTGTGTGTGTGTGTGTGTGCGCGCGCTCGCTCGCTCGCTCGCATGTGTCCCCAGACCAGATGGAAGTGGAGAGGGGATGAATGAGATGAAAGTTGATGAAAGAGACGCTGTGAAGTACACACAGGGGGTATAGACAGACAGCAAAATCTCCTAGTTAAAACTGGATTAACTCTGGAACAGTACTGGGGGGGCCAAGGAGAGGGGAGCGTGTTGGTGCTATTAGTACTGAAGCTTCTGGATGGAGCCTGACCACCAGACGGAGAGGAGCGGAGGGGAGTGGAGTGGATGGGAGATTAGAGGAGAAGACAGAAAGGGAGAGAAGAGAAGAGGAAAAGAGAGAGGACTGAAGGTTGCTGGGGCAGCGATGACCATGTGCCGAGCCACCCTTGATGATCGTCAGTTTGTCTGGATCTGAGCCGCTTGTAAGACCACACGTTTCCAACCCAAGTTTTCCTCAGAATCCTTACTGAAATCCTACTTTGACCCAAACCCATTTAAGGATACCGGATGTCTTTTGGGGGGGATCCTTCTCCAGGGCCACATCTGATGGAGCTTGGTGGAGGTAACGTGGACAGGCCTGTCTGACTGCTCTGGATTCCAAAGTGAGCTTGTTAGGATCAGTTGTGCAGTGTGTTAACCTGATGTCCCACAATGAAAACCAGAAGTGTTATGGCTTTCCAGGACTAAATCTGTGTAGCAGCTAACAGAGAGAGATATCCTTCAAATCTGTCGGGCATTTTTCTGCCTTGTGACATCCGCTACGCTCTGTGAAAGCGTCTGTCTGTATCAACATGTCTGATAAAGCATTGTCCGTGTGTGCTACAATTTTCCACAAGGTGGAGGCATTGCTCTTTATACTGCCTAGCACGGTCCGGAGTGTTTTGGAAAGGTAGCGGGACTGACCAACCGTCGTGATTTCATTAGACTTTGGCTGAGGTTTGTTTGATAACCATTAAAGGTGACATTAAGTAGCTTCTAATCATTTCTTCCAAATAGGTTTCCTAAATCCAGGTTGCCTGGCTCTCCAGACCTACCTACACACAATGTTTAGGGGAAGATCAAAGACTAAACTCAATTCAATATTTCTCCCAAACAGAAAAGCAAAAGAGCATCAACTCCACATTTGTTTAAGTATTTCTTGGAGACATTTTTGATACACTAAAGGCACACTATGTAATGGGGACAAATATTCTCTCTACTGTGTTTTGTTATGGAGAGAATGGGGAGCAGTAGCAGTATGAAGTTACAGATAAACCCATTGAAAAGACAGTGACTATGTAAAAATACTTACCTCAGGTACTGACAGTGACCTTTGTTTGATCCAGGTCTGGGCTGTTTCTGTGGTTCACTTTGGCAAGCTTCCAACAATAATGTACACGTTTTTATTGAAAATATCATCTTAATGGAAATGTATTCCAGTTTGTGTGTGAAGCAAGAAGGCAGTAACTGCCGTCTTGAGTCAAAGGTCATTTGAAAGTTCCTGGGGTCTATTTAAGAAAAAAACAACTTCACAGTTTGTCAACATTCAACCAAATCTCCAGTTAGCTAGCTATAAGTCATTTGGCAAACACATACGTGTAAAGCTATTTCTCCTCTGTTCCACCCTATGAGCAGGGTGACTGTATCCTTGACCAACTTGTTGCAGCGCTGTGGCACTGGATTGACTGACAGTTACGATGGAAAAAATGTAGTTCTTAAGATGAGACACCAGAGGGAAGTGTCCACTCATGTTCTCATACCTATTGTAGATAGCAGGAAAAAGGTCATGGCACCTTCTCCCACCTACACTCTCTCTGTGTCGCCTTGAGGTGAGTGTGTGGCTTGTTTATGTGCTTCCTGGAAATCCCAGAAGCTGTCTATTCGACCACTGCCATTTCGGGGGCTAGTGATGACCTGGTGACCATTAGGTCAGGGCTATTAACTGACAGGAACTTTACCTCAGTGGAATGGGCCTACAGTTCAACACTCACTCTAATTTGTGTGTGTGTTTGTGTGTGTGTTTGTTTTAGGTCTGACTATACTCATGGGAACCAAATGTCCCCATGAGTATAGTAAAACCACAAGAAATTGGACTCATGGGGACCCTTTGCCGGTCCCCATGACGCTAAAGTCAAATTCTGGCTCAGGGTTTAGGTTTAGGGTCAAACTTACAATTCATTTTAGAGTTAAAATTGGGGTTTCTTTAAGGTCCAGGCAATGTTGGTTAAGTTTAGGGTTAAGGTTAGGCATTACACCTAGGTAAAGTTTAGGCATAAATGTTACTTTATTGAGGTAAGGGTTAGGGTTAGAGTGAGATTAAGGTTAGGTTAAGGTTAGGATTAGGATAAGGGTTAAGGTTAGGGTTAAGATTAGGGCAAGAGAGCATGACATTTCTATTTTCTGGTCCCCATGAGGTTAGCTGTACAAACGTGTGTGTGTGTGAGCGCGTGTGCATGTGGTTAGGGAATGTGATCTCTCTCTCTCTGACATGGTTCATCAATATTTCCTATCAGTAGGGAAAAGACCTATGCAGTAGCAACCATTCCATTCCACTATAATACCAAGAACCCAGGGCTCCCGAATGACTCGGTGATTCAGTCAGAACCGGGTACCGGAGCTGCGTCATTGTGTCACTGTTTCTAATCCTGGTCACGATATTCCGACAGAGTCCTGAAAAGTGGTCTAACACCACCCACAGTTGGTGGGAGGAGTGTTTCTGTTAACTCACAAGAAACTGAATCCATCCGGGCGACATGTACCACAAAATTCAAGCCTTTGACAAAGGTTGAATTGTCTAAGAAGCCTATATTGGACCAGTAGATCTCAAATATTGAGGTGTCATAAACGTTAAATGTTCGGGCAATATTCACTTTGTCCTTAAACTGTTGGCTGTTGAATGAGCTGCTCGCCCTCCCACGCTCACACATCATAACAGCAACTGTTGACAGCCACACTGAAGTGACACACTGTGGGTAAAAAGCTTGTGGGAAGGCAACAGAGAATGCCACACTGCCACCCTTAGACAGGGGGAAACAGGGGAAGCAGGGGGCGAACGTGGCCTACGACCTTTACCGTCCGTTTTTTTGTCATATTCAAATGAGAACAGTCAATCGTCTTTCCAGCCTTGTGGAATACATCGATATCATCCTACTGTCATGACCTGAGCCACACCTTTGGGTTTTAATATTATCTGCACTTTTGGACCTGTACTGCATTTAAATGGATTTTGTCCACATTGATTCATTCATTAAATCCGTCTCATGTGCCGAGTGGATTGTGCCGAACAAAGGATGTGCAAGGGTCTCAAGGCTCCATCAGCAGTGATCAGCAGATCCTGTGTGTCAAACCATATAAGACAACAGCATTCATGAAAGAACCCACAAAGACATCAGCAATGGCAGTGCTCCTTGGCTCGTAGAAGACTGTATCTCAAAAGAATGCAAGGATCGGTCGCGAAAACTTCACGATATGCATCTGACTTCGCTCTTAGCGCCCGATGGTTATCTTTTGAGGTCTGTTAAAGCGGTGGGTGATGTAGATAACATCTGTCAGCATTTAGTGCCGACCAGTGCTTTGACCTCTTTTATTTGACTTGGGGGTTATTCCACCTAAAAAACTCACAAGAGTATTTCTAAACACCTTGTTCTTAAATAGGTTCTCTAGTTATCAACACAAAATTTGCATGCCGAAAACAATATTTAGTTGGTCCAACATGCAACCTGTTTTAACCAGTTTTGATGACTAAACAGTGATGTTTTCAGCCCACTTAATCTCACCCACCACTTTCAGTCTGCATGTAGAGACAAAGAGACGATGAGATAAGAGACAATTTATGTTTTGCCAAAGTGTCACTGAACAACATTCTAAGTGTAGAGATGCTATGCCATTTCCCTCTCCGTCTACCCTGCCTTGGTCAAAGTCAGTCTGTCACAAAATGTTCGGTTTCATTTCAGATGATTTCGATGCAAGGAATATTCACATGCATTCGCTGTTGGTTTCATTTCAGATACGTTTCCTGTAGCTATACAAGCATTTCTATAGGCAAGCAGACATTTCCAGGTGATTTGTGTGACTTTAGTTAGTATCTATGAAACAAAAGGCATTTTACATGTAATGCTTCCAGCCTACCTCCATTGTCATACAGTAAACATCATAAAAGACCCAGGTAACAGTGTAACAGAGCCCCTCCTTGACTAGATCCCAGCAGTCCTGGGCTGGGTTGCTTACTGAGAAGGCATAGCCATGTCGCTCTGTGGTCTGGACACAGCTGAGTCTGTGGTCTTGTGATTATCGGAAACCCTGACTGAAAGACACTTACGAGAAGAGAGGAAGGGGTTTTCTCACCTCGTAAACTTTAAACCAACTCGTTTCTTCCTCGTCACAGTAACTTGCACTAATGGAGTCGCCAGCTTTCACCTTAAATGGTCTGTTCAATGCAAATAGGAAGGTTATGAATTCCATGAGAAATATTCCAAATTGCAATTACGTTTGAGCGGCGAGTATTTACAGTATTTATAAAAGAGGCTTTTGTTAATTACATTTGGAGCAGGTCGGGTCTGCTTACTGTGTATTATTGTCTGAAATTATATACTTTCAGCAGGTTTTGCCCATTATGTCCAATCCTCCTGAAAGACATCGGTTTTAATCCTCCTGAATAACATCTCGGCAGAAATGGGGAGTCTGACCCAGCGACTAAAACCAACCAGTGTTCCTGAGTCCTTCGAAGAGGTTCTGGTCAAGCAGTGCTGGTATTGGCTGATGGTGTGGTGGTATTGAACAGACACCGAACGCCTGGGCCATGCTTGCCCGTCGGCGATAATGACTTGCGTCTTGCCTTCCGACAAACGGACGAGGGATTTTCTGAATCTCGTCCAGGGTGTAGCAGCCCTTTCTGTGGGCTTGCCTGAGACTCTGGCTTTCCAGGCTTATTATGCCTTGTTCACTCATCATTTCAAGAGACCTTTGCACTAGAGCAGGCTTGACGAAATCCTTTGGGGGTCATTTTTGTCTGTATCTGCTTGATCAACAATGCCTTCACACACGTCACAGTGGTTGCTTGCAGTCAGTTGTTGCTAGGGACAGAGTTGCTAGCAGTAAAACTTTTTGTTTTCAGAACTATGGTTTCATGATTCGTGCATTTAAGATAATGGGGGATTTTTTACCATAAAAATCAACACAATAACACGCACGCACGCACGCACACACACACACACACACGCACGCACACACAAACACACCAAATTAATGCACAGACACACTCCCTTGTGCAGAGGACAAACTAACCAAGCTTGTTATTTCTGTACTGTAGATGGCAGGCTCACTACGCTGTACCATACACTGCCCTGTCAGTACTGATATCCCACCAGTGCAAAGTTTAGACACAAAAGGCCTGGCTGTTCACAACAACAAACCATGACGAGGAACTGAACAATAAGCAAAAAAGGGCAGGGAATTCCCCCATTGGAACTTCCAATCAGGTGTCAGAACTGGAATGCCTTTTGATTGAAGAACCTTGGACTCAGCCTTACCACTCGGTGTCTGAAACACATGTTACAATAGTGTTTTGACATTATTTAACAATGGTTGCAGGAGGACCATTTAGGGTTAAGTGTCTTGCTAAGGGACATAGTGAAATAGCTCTCGTCTTGGGAGTGGGGATTAGAACCAAGGAACTTTTGGTTCCTAATCATATGCACTAACCACTTGGCCTCCTTGATTTCTGGTTTGGAGTCAAGGAATATATATCACAGGTAGATTAGAGATGAGCTTGCCATTTCTTCTGTTGCCCGATTTAGAAAAGACCCAGCCTATGTTACAACCTAATAGGGAATTATTTATTGCCACTGTGCATCAACTCTGTCAAAACCTATTGTTGAGTTAATGAGATTAGTGCAGCACAAATGACACAGTGTCCGCATAGTCTGTTCTGCTATTGAATGGGGCCCATTGTCTTTGGAAATATTTTGGGTGCGTCCTACGTCACTGTGTATAGAGCTACAAGGATCCTATGTGCTAATGTAAGGGGTTTTACCTTTATTGGTTTGTTGGACAGGTATATTTTTATTATAAAATGCAGAGCTGTCCACTGTCTCAAATAAGCTAGAACAATTCTGGTTAACACCCTGGGATACCAGGCGAGAGCAAATAACTACCAGGTACAAAACAAGCTCTAAAAAAAAGGATAAACTACTGACACTGTAAAGTCAACACCAGCCACAGGTTTTTGCATCTGTTCAATTTGGTGAAATTCTTCATCCTGCTGTGAATTCATTAGGTCAGCGTGCTGTGTTTCAATACCTATTTTCATTTGGCATACTGTTAGTTTTGATATTAGGCATATTGTCAGATTCTATAATAATGTCACGTGTGGGCAAACCTACTGTTCAGGGACTTTGCTGGAATCTCCATTATCCTCTCCGTCTCTCCTGCCCTCCCTCTCTCTTTGTCTCTTTCTCTCTCTCAAATGGTGAGTCCCCCGGTCAGAGGATAACGAAATGATAATGTGGTAATAAGGTTTTGCAGAAGTCACTTTATATATGTATATAAATGCACACACCACAAAGCAAAGGTAATACATTCACTCATTGGGCTCAACGTATTTTTGCAGACAAGGATTTTCATAGAAAAAAAACATACATTCATATGCTGGCATGCTTAATCTACAGTTAAAGGCCTGTATTTACAATTTGCAGCATGAATCTTTCACTGAAAGTACAGATATCTTGAGAAAACACATGTTTTCTGTGTGCTTTCACTTACCTTAAATGAAGTGTACATATTTTTGTAGAAAAGCAAAGCACCAGATGAGTGCCTCCTATATATTGTAGCCTACACAGAAACGCCTAACAGTTGCTAAAGGAAATACATGTTCTATATTATAGTACTAAAATTCAACATTCAATGTCAAGTCACAAAACAATTTCTGTAAAATCTAAAGCAATTTTTTTCCCTGCAATATCAGAAAATAAAAAACAACAGCAACATGGCAACAAGCAAAACGTCCAAAAGACAACAACACAGCAGTATGCCGGTCAACAGCATGTTGTTACGGCAACGCATGGCTGTGCGTAGGCTACGTAGTCACGGCAACCCAATGTGCGAGTGTGCTCGCAGGTTTACGGTTGATGACAGGACTACACGTTTCTCATGAACTCGGACAGTGTCCCGTGTGTATCGTCACCGTATCGTCACCATCGGATTAGAAACCCATTCTGCCTTTCCGGAGACCCTTTCCTGTGATGTACTCATCCAGCTGCTGTAGCTCCCCCATGGCCTTGTCCAGCGTTGCCTTCTCAGACTTCTTAACCACCTGCACAAACACACGCACACGCACGCACACACACACGATTAACCGGTGGACTCGGGAGGCATTGAGGCGGGTCAACGGCGTGCGCTTCTGAATCTTTCATCGATACTGAATGGGGTCACGTGGAAAAACCTTTTTTTTGGCTGCCTGCAGTTTCTGCAGCTGTAGAATGGTTATGTCCTTCGACAGCAACTCCAGGTCTTGGTCTATCTTGGCCTGGAGAATGAACAGACATATTAGGGTTTCCATAGATTATCAATTTATTTGAATATGTTTTCAAATGTTAATTTGTGTTGAATGTTTTTCTTATGTCAATTGTCCATCATTTACTGTACCTTGTTCACTTTCTTCTCAGCTGCTTGCTGGTACAGGATTTTACAGTTCTTGTTCTAAGGTAAGTATACCGATCAGAAAATTTACTCTACCAATCAATTGAAAAATGTTGTGGTAAACAGCCTTTTTTACATCAGCTGTTCACAAATAGATAAGATGTTGATAAGATGCAGGAAAATGTTGGAAAATGTTGACATGTTTGAGAGGCTTACCCTTGGAACACAATCCTTGACTTCATCCAGGAGTCCCCGCAGGTGAGTATAATCCATGTCTTGTCTTTGGAGAACTTGCTGATAGAAGTCCAGGATTTTCAGCAGGACACAGCCGTGATACTACACAATGGAAAAAATGGGAAAGGCTATAGTGTTGCAGAGGCAAGCACAATGGAGACTGTTTTGTTGAAACTTCCTCACTAAATAGCATATCTTTGAAGTAAACAAGTAAACCAAGTTTACCAAAACCCATTTCAGATTCTCAGGAACTCACTGGTAATAATATTCAGATTCTGAATGGTCTAAAACAGAAAGCAGATCCAAAATCGGTACTGTTTTAACTGGTTTATTAAAACAGGCCCACAGCTTGCTCAAACCAACCAAGCCTTCTCGTGCATTGGACAAACGCACAACCCAGTGTCTGAAGATTGTTACAGCCTTATATGATCTTAATGGTCTAGAGACATTTGGTCAGTTCTATGGAATCGCTGAGTGCAAAAGATAAACAGGAGGGGTGTGGAGGGGAATTCAGGTTCTGGGGGCAAGTTGAACCAGACACCGGAGAAGAGGAAGCTAGTGCGTACGTGGAAACAACCCGGATTTGTATAGTACTTCCCTGTTATCTCTCCTCTTGGTATTATGGTCAAACCACATGTAAGACTCCAAAAGGGGACTCCTACTCCTAAAGATTTTTTGATACGTGTAGCTGTAGATAGTAACAGTTCAAACTATACCCGGTAAACAGTAGCTATGTGGAGCTTTGTCAGGGCGGCCTTCACTAAGCAGTTAATCGACCCTGCTTCACCTCAGCCATGGGCGCCCAGCACTGACATCTCCATCATTCATCATCCATCATGGGAATGAAATCCGTTATTTTGCTCCAATGTCAGGGTCCATGTTCAAGAATCTCTGAGGTTCACGTTTTGATATCTGACGTTTAAATGTTTTTCTCTTTTGTGTTACGCCTAAATTAGGATCTTCAGCATCTATCGTATATTATAAAGAAAGCATTCCTTGACAAGTGACCACTGATGGCAATGCTACAAGAATATAGCTAGGTTACAAAGTACTTTTGTCGGCAGGAGAATAGGGTGTAATAATCCAGAGGTGAAAAGGTGGCAGGATGAGGCAAACATGACAGCATAGTTAATCTTAGCTCATGTTAGCTAGCGTTGCTTTGCTCAGTTGTTCCTCTTCATGCCATTGACAATAGTGCATTGTGGTTGGTTGCAAAGATAAAAGAAAAACTATTTTTTCTAAGTCCCAAAAATGAAATTATAGTTTTACATTCTCACAAGAACTATATTTCTGTCTTGCACTGCAAAGCGTTGTCACTTTAGTGAGTGATAATACTTCCTACCCCACAATAACGGACAGAGATATCACAACTAAAAACGCCTAGTTCAGTCGGCCCACAATTGAAAGTCATCAATGTTGTTGCTCTCACTGTATTCAAAATCAGGTCTCCCACATGAATAGTTGTCTTTAACCACCATACCACAGTGCTGAATGTTCTCCAGTGTATAGCGTCTCGACATTAGATCATTTGTCACGCATTAACATCACGCCAAGTTTGAATATTTCACTTGACACCATTAAGCATGGAATTGACATCCATGCTGACATCCATGCGTTATCTCAAGAATAACATTCCCTAGGAGCTACTGTTAAAAACACTTTTATGTTCTATACCAAAACAAGACCGGTTGTTTTGTGAAAGCACTTAGTGACAACTGCTGATGCAAAAAGGGCTTTATAAAATAAATTTGATTGATTAATTGATTGAATATATATGACCTATCTACAGTCCCATTACGTCAGTCAAGAACATTATATACGTTGAAATATAAATTGATGTGTATGGTAATAATCCAATATTTTTGTAGGATTTCACCAATCCAAAACAGTAATTAATTTAGACCATCCCCATTAAACATCCCCATTCAAACCAATTCAGTTGTGGTTAAAAGAATAATACAAAACCTGTATAAAGAGCAGGGCAAGTGGCCATTAAAAATGTGGATTGATATATAATGTTCTTGACCAACGTAGTGTGGCCATTAATAATGTGGATCAATATATAATGTTCTTGACCGACGTAGTGTGGCCATTCAAAATCTGGATTGATATATAAAGTTCTTCACTGACATAATGGCACTAGATATGTTGGCATAGAATGTAATCACGGTATTTACAATAGTTCCCTTGGAACGTAATTCTTGATATATACGGTTGGAATTGAGCAATTGCTAGCGAGACTTAATATGAACTTCACACTGCCTAAACTATTTCAAATATTGGCAAAAAAATGTTTTTTCTTTCATTCGCAAATTACATTGATACAATAACTATCGATACAGGTGACAATAACTGATTCTTCGTCAAGTGAAAAGAGAATCGTGGAAACCCCTACTCTTTTACAGCCCAAGCGGTATTGATCTTGCCTTTATTAGCCAAAAAAGCATGCACAGATGCATACTTTGAAAATCCACCAGAAATAGTCGCAATATAAAAAGTTAAAATGTTGTCTTCCTATAATGTAGCTACTGAAGATTGTAGCCAGCAAAGGTTTTGTCTATCCTGATCCAAAAAGTGTGCACTATTCCAAAAGTGTCACTAGAAATTACCATGAACTGTTTTATTTTAGGCTTATTATAACGCAGCTACTGAAAGTTGTAGCCAGCAAAGCTTTTGTCCATCAAATCGAAATTATGTTTTTGTCAGAACAAATCCAGAACATAAAATGCTTTGACTGTATCGAGATCCAAACGCACAACCTTCTGATTGCAGGTCTGCGTCTTTAAACACTACACTATTAAACAAGGGCCAGTCCGTCAGTCAGTCAGTAAGAGATATTCGCTCTGGGCCGGCTCCACCTACGCGGTCTGGCAAAAAGCCTTGTGCATTGTTTTAGAACTCAGCTGAAAACTGTTGCCAAAATAAAGTAAGCATCAGACCTTTAGGTCCTTGCAGTTTATGGCATGATAAGTCCTCTTTGGGAGCACTGTTTTCATTCCATATCATTAGATTTTTGGCATTGATTTGAAAAAGTGGCCCCAATAGGCCCTTCATGACAATGAGGAACTAAACTTAACAGTAGGTCATCAGTTTTGGGTTCCATTTTCACATCAATATGTTTGAGTCAAATTCTGCAACCTTGGCATGAAAGGGAATTACTGTAAGTTGGTCATTTAGACCTCCCCTACCGTCTTGTGCTTCTTGATCTTGTCAAAGGTGACTGTCTGAAGCAGGATCCTTTCGTCATGAGACGTGTTCTGTGGAAAGGCGGGTACACAACGTCAGGCCCGTGCTACAGACACATACACACCTACAGAGCTTTGACTGGACCCGTCAATGGTGTTGGTAGTCATGTTGAGTGCCAGAGCTGTAAACATGGATTCTACAAGCAGTGAAGGAACTCGTGCAAAACGTGCAAAAACTAGGTCAATGGAAATAGACCCGAAGCATGGAAATGTCATGGCAATGTGTGGGAGAAAAATGCTATAGGAAAAGGATCTCCTAGTTACCCAACGGTCTCTGGTAATTTTTACAATTAATTTAATGTGTACTTCACACATTTTTGATGTTCTAAAATGTGGATTGACATCTTTAGATTTCTGTGTCCTAGCTATGCTACCAGCTGATACATATTGGAGGTTGCGATGAGCAGTCTCTTCTTTTATACCTGAAACTTATAGTTATCGGACTTTGGTAGCCGCATCATGGTCCTGACATAATAAATAAAGAATATTTTTCAGACCAGTGTTTTTGTATGGGAATCACTTTCTTCTATCACCACAGTCTGTGCTACATTAACCTCTTCACTGCGTCAAATTCACTACTGAAGTTCCGGAACTCAGTTCTGGTGAGTTCCTGTCCAGGTCGAGCACTGCAAAGTTACCAAAACCTCTTTTAGAAATTCAGGATTGCCGGCTAAGTAGACACACTGATACTAGTCAATTAAAATCTGTTCATACAAAATTATGAATAAAGTTAACCAATTTCACAATGCTGCAATAGTTGTGTTGTTATATACATTTACAGTTATCACAACAAATCCTCAGCATCACTATAGATGGGAGATACTCACGAAATCTTTCTGGACATTCTGAATCAGATGCTGCAGTTTCACCATATCCACACAGATAGAGATATCTTCGTTTAAACAGCTTGACCTTGCACAGTCCTGACCCTTCACAGCTAGGAGGACCAACAGCAGGCACTGGACCAGGTTCAAAGAACTGGGCATACTGGTACGGCTTTACCTGGAGTGCAACTGGACAGTGTCTCTATATCTGAATCCACTAGTTGCTCAGTCTCTTTGTGAATCCCTCTTCAACCGTTCATCCGGTCATTCAGAGTGTTTGAAACACTTCTTCTACTGGTTACCTGGACTGCAAATCACCTGAATCTACCCTAATCCGATTCAAATGGCCTGACGAATGTCTCATCTGCCGCGCTTTCTTTTTCAGGTTCACAAGTCCTGATAACGGAACTGATTTCAGGTTTTTCCTGAATCGTTGAGGCACTTTACTCACCTAGTCACTAAACACCTGTGTCCCTGACCTGGCTAATATTTAATTTTCGATATACAATTGACTCAGCAAAGGTTTTACTGTACTAAACCAACTGAATGAACTATTTCCTTCCTCTTTCTCCCAGCAGGTGTGACTTCAATGAGTCAGTAAAGTCACCTGCCTCCTTTATACTCCTCCTTAGGAAAAAAACATTGCATCACACATACACGCGCATACATACACACACACACACACACACACACACACACACACTTTCCCTTTTGCACACCACCGGACATTAAGACAAGTGTGCTACCTGATAACCGCCTCTTGTCACATGACACCAAAAGAAATCCTGTTATTCCTCCTGATCCCTCTTGTCTCCTGTTCCACAGGAGGCTTAATTATTTCATAGGGCAATGGTTTCTGGTGTGTTTTAAACAGTTATCAACATATCTTGTCGGAGTTGAAATTAGAACAATGTGATAAGCAAAGATTGGTGAGTAGGTTTAAACCAGGTCATGGCATTTCAGTCTCGATTGCGTCCTAGATTGCAGATACTATGCAGATACTAAAGAAACCACAAAAGACTGTCTTATTTAAAAATGGATCGAGGCTAGAACAGTAAGTTGCACAATCAGTCAGCACCCGCTGACAACTTTCACACTGGAATCACTTGAGTGATATGTAATAGATACAAGATATTCATTGATCATTATTTGGGGACACTGTAGTGTGTAGATCTGGTAGATCTTGCTCTGGTTGTGTATGATAGCCTGTTTGAACTGTTCAGCTTTAGAGATATGGAGGACGTCGTAATATCGTCATTTGGTCTTCAAGCTAGTTGTAATGTATAAATCTCTGAAAATGTTAAATTTTTCCATTGTGAATTAAGAGGGGGCTTCCAGAGTGATTAATTTGTGCCAGATGGCCTAGTTTGAGTGCCACCCAAGCCCACATAGATGTCCGTTTGTGTTGCCGTATGTGATAACATCTCACTGAGCAAAATAATTAGCAAAATATCTTGTACCAGTAGGGCTGTTTTGCCAGCGTTAACTTGTTTCTGTGAGTAAAGCAGACGGGTTTCAATTGGACGTGTTTCAACTGCAGTCATCATGGCACCTTGTTGCTGTTAAGGAAGTTATGATCAACCGATTTGAACGATCTGATTTGTTGGTGTCTAGTGTGTAGCGTGATGTTAAAACATTTTAGGATAGGTACACATTAATACCATCTGGTCCTGATCGCCAGCACTTGAAATTATACAGTGATAATTGAAGTGCAAACTATCAGGATAATATTAAAATACTGTCATCCATAATGAGTGAACAGTTTGGAGATTGCTGTTAGTTTTGGGCATTTTTGTAACTGTTTGTGTTTTTTTGTGTTTATTTACTGCCACATTTGATGCAGCTCACAATGAATAAGGTGTTTTTCCATGAGCTCTTTGGCTGATGGAGACACCAGAAGGACGCATGTAGAACCAAGGATCTGTAGCACCAAGAGAGGAGGTATAACGATTGACGAGGCAAGAGTGAATCCATTTTTTACAGTTTATTTAACATACTCAGAATTGTAATAGGTGATGACACTGATGCCTTGTGGTAAACAACAATGAAAGACAAAATGTGCAGAAGAAAGCGTCTAGAATAAGGTCATTGAAGTAGGCAGTGATCATCTAGGATAATGCAGGAAATTAGCGGGTTATGTACATTTGACATGGTTATGCTTTCTCCAGACTGCTTACTTTCGTCATGTTGGTCAGGAAGTCAGTGATGCACTGAGATCCCCTCAGTTGACAAGGTTTACAGGTCGGTTCTTTAGCTATGTCTTTCTGACAGGAAAGGTTGATTTAGCCAATCGGAGAACACAAACCATATGGAAATTAGAAACAGCTTGTCCAACAATAAACCATTGCTCAGAATTCTTTAGCCAGTATTATAAGCCTATTTCTGGGAACCATCATCATACTTTTAGAAGTATTTTGGACTGGATATCGATGCTCTCAAAACTAGTCATTTACAGCTTTAGTTCTCCTATGCAGTATCCATGTCATGATAAGAAATTCCCCTAAACCACACCCACAAATCGAGCACAACTGTCTTTCTCCATTGAACCGCTCTGTTAATAAGAACATTTCCATCGCCGATTTGTAGTCGTCTTGATAACTGCTGGGTTTTTTATGCACATGTAACCAGTTCAGACTCTAGTTCTCTGACTAGCTGAGATTTCACGTTTATAGCTAACCAACTCGCGCACAGTGATTTTACACATTAGCAATGTTGTTTTGTGTTTGACTAAATCAAACAATCCCCTTTTCTCCACATCTATGTGACTCATTCAGTGGACTGTATTTCTTTTCATGTCAGTTGAGTGATAAAAACAAAATCTCCAATTCATACCGGTTATGTGCTTCACTCCTTTAGCTATGCCATAGTTGACCTAACTGGGAAAGTATATTCTATTTCTTCTATTTCTAAGGTCTATTTTTTCCTCTTATTATTTTTGCCATAGGGGAACCATCACTGAAACCAGACCCTAGTACATATTGCCTACACACACAGTACATGTTTTGTACCACTGTGAGATAAGGTTGTAATCACAGCCATTAACCTGACAATACGATATCATCATGATATGTTAGGACTGATATTATAGTACAAACTATTACCACCCAGGCATTTTAGCCAAAAATCTGATACCCTTTGCTACAAGGCTGTAACTTGCTTTCAAGTGGGTCTTCCAATATGGCAATAACCTAACACTTTGTTTTGTGCATTGCTTTAAGTCATTGTCCTGTTGTAGGAGAAAATTGGCTACAATAAAGCACTGACAGATAGCGTCAAGCACTCCTGCAGTATCTTTACATTTGTTTTGCATCTCACAAATGTTCTACTTTGTGAACAGCTCAGACTTAAATTTGTCTGTCCTTAACACTTTTTTCCAATCTTCTTTTGTCCAGTATCTGTGAAAGCCAGTCTCCTCACTGTTGATGTTGACTGTTTTTTTCGAGTCCTATTTAAGGGATATGCCAGTTGCTGACCTGTGAGTCGACTGTTTTTCAAACTAAACACTCTAATATTTGTCCTCTTGCTCAGCTGGGCAACGTGTTCTCCCACTACTCATGGTATTATGGTTAGAGACAGTTTGAGCAGTTTTTTGAAGGGAGTTGTACACAGCATTGAACACGACCAGCTTCAGCTTCTTTCAGAAGTTAGTTCTTTGTTTTTGGCCATTTTAAGCTTGTAATCAAACCCACAATTACTGACGCTCCAGACACTAAACTAGTTTAAGAAGGCCAGTTGTATTGCTTCTTAAATCAGTGCAACAGTTTTCAGATGTGCAGACATAATTGCAAATGATGTAATAGTCAATTAACCTTTCAAAATGATAAACTTGGATTAGCAAATACAACGTGCCATAGGAAAACAGCACTGATGGTTGCTGATAATGGGCCTCTGTAGGCCGATGTAAGTATTCCATAAATATCAGCCATTTCCAGGCATTTAACAACATTAACAATGTCTACACTGTTTTATTTTAATGGCACAAACATTTGTTTTTCTTTAGAAAACCACAACATTTCTAAGTAATTCCTAACTTTTCAAAGGTTACGTATGTTTCACCACTTTACAATTTACTCAAAGGTGTCTCCCACATGTTGATTTCAAGTTGCATGTTCCTTTGCAATCTGTTCTTGAGGTTGTACAACCTTTCTGCAGGACATTCGGCTTTTATGCATTCCATCAAAAACTGACAGGACTCACAAGTAAAAACATTTACTTTGACTGTGCAAAAATTCATGGATCTCCGTTGTAGCTACAATTGAGTCGTTTCCCTTTGGAAATACCGGATCTGTATATTTGGTAGTAGTTTTAAAGGGATAGTTTCCCTTAACTGGGGTTGTGCCCGCAGGTCCAAGGTGTCATCTGCACAGAGCCTTTGGTGTGGAGCTGGCCAATTGGTTATCCTGCAACACCTTATATAACCAAGATGCTTTTCTTGCCTTCCTGGGCTGTAATAGGAAGAACTTCATGCCGCAAGCATTATGAATTCCTGCCAGATCAGTATCTTTTACTTTTACTCAAACAGAAAACTAAATATATCACACAACCCCTAACCTCCATTTGCTTCCTTGTTTTTGTTGCCTTGGGAAAGAAGACAAAGGAATTAAGACACAAATGCCTCAAATAACAAAGATGTTCTCCTTTCTTTCTGGTTTTGTAATTTAAAGGCATTTAGAGGCAAACCAGTTGACAAAACCACATAATGTAAATTGTATGTTTAATATGAATAAACCAATGAAATTCAGGTAAATACAGTTCAAAACATGCAGAGATAGGACCAGGAAATTCAGGAGGTGAGATCAAATTACATCTAACTTATGGGAACTTTTTAGCATCAAGCCTTAATTCTTTCACGCTGTATTCATCCATAACGTACGGCTTTCCAACATACCTGCTACAGTGCACAAGTATTAATTACATAGGTAGGTATATGCATTGTCTTTGATCGTTTGTTGGTAGATGTGAAAAAGCAGTAAAGGCTGTTCATCCAGTGGTTTTGATTCATGAAAGAATGTTGGCGTGTTGTTTGGGTGTAGCTGGAGTTGGTATGTCAGCGGAAATGAGACGCATGTACATTTATACCTACTCAAAAATGTGTTCGGTGTAAAATTGCATGGGTTAGTGGGAAAGACATTATAGGGACAGAAAACAACTTTTACACAGTAGATATACAAAGTTGAATTACAATTATGTACAATTGGTGGTGAGCATACAGATTTCGAATGACCCACTGGTTATGGGGTTCATGTGCGGACTGACAAGCTTCTGTCATTTTGTCTTTTAGAGAGACCATTAGCCCTTTTTGCTCCAGAGACACCATACATTCACTAATGCACATCCAGGTTTGAAGCTAACATCCCGAATTCAGGCACCACTGACGCCCAGTCCATTTTCTTTTAAATAATCAACATTTGCATCATAATGGTGTTAAAGTGTCTTCGCTTTATCTGAGATGCATTACATTTGTTTTAAGAATTCTGTTGATATTTTAACACATTTCTGTTACGCATTCCTGGCTTGCATTCATCAGCAATTGAACCCCGTTATTGAACCTCACCGGGACATGCCTACCTTGGAAAGATTCCTCTGAAGCCGAGTTGTAACTGAGGTATTCATTTACTTGTACCTCAAACAGTATGAGATTAATCTGATCGCACAAAGTGAGTAAAAGACACAGTTGGGGGGAAAAACAATTAAATCTTGTGCTTTAGACTTCACACTTTCATGTACTTTCAGTAATAATACAGACAATTTTGTAAAGGTTGTCTGTCTGAAATCGCTTGCTGTGAAACAAACAGGATGTTTCTGTTGACATATATAGCTATTTACAGGTAGTTATATATAATGAGACTATTTATATGTAATTATTGATTCATATAAAAAAATACTTTTGGAAATCAACTGTCAGATTAAAAACTTTCTTCAGGGAACCTCAGGGTTTGTATGGTCCTTTCCCAGAAAATTGCTAGAGACCTCAGCGTTCCTTTTGACCTTGACCGCTCTTTTGATGAACACATCAAATATACTTTGTGTCTTTTTTCCATCTTTGAAACATTGCAAATGTAAGAAACCTTTAATTAAAAAATGCATGAGAATAACTAATTCATCCATTTGTCACTTATATCATTACCGCAACACACTTTTCTCACTCTGATTAATCAATAAATAAACTTCAATTAGAGTTGAACACGGCTGCAAGAATCTGCAAGAAGATTCCAGCATTAACATCTCTACACTGGCTGCCTTTTTTTAATGTATTAAGCAATACATTGACTTTTGTCCTACTTACCTCGCTGAAATGATCCAACCGTACATACCTACATGTAACCTAAGATCACAGGATGCAGGCCATCCAACTGTGCCTAGAATTTCTAAACAAACAGCTGGAGACAGGGCTTTGTCCCATAGAGCTCCAATACTGTTGAATGATCTGCCAATTAGGGTTCGAGACTCAGTGTAAACCTTTACTATCTACAAAAGACTCATCTCCTCAGCATGGTCTATGATTTAGTGTCGTCTGGCCCAGGGGTGTGAAGGTAAACGGATACAATCCAGAATCGCAGCCTCTGTCAGACGGGTCCTCTATCCAATGTCACTTGGAGGTGGAGTCACTGGCTTACTATTTTTCTCCTTGTGCAATGGGAGTGAACGCTTTGGGTGATTCTTGGCCCTCTTTCAAGGTGGTGGATGTTGGTTGGTGTCCCTCTGGTTGATGCTTGGAAAAGTAGGTGGAGTGACTTCCTGCATGTTGGGCCCTCCCATGGTTTAACGCTGCAATATTATTGCCCCCCCCCCCGAACAAATCCCAGATGTATTTATAAATTTTACAATTTGTACTCTTAAAATGTTTCTGAACAGAAGTGGCCCCCCGTCAGAGCCTGGTTCCACTCTAGGTTTCTTCTGGAGTTTTTCCTAGCCTTTGAGCATCAACGCTGTTGTTGCTTGCTCTTGGGATTTCAGGCTGGGTGTTTTGTGAAATAATTTTGGGGCAACTGATGGTGTTCTAAATGGCTTTGCAAAGAACATTTGATTGATTCATTATTGTGGTCATTTAGATGATACTCCTATCCAGAGCATCCTATTGGAGAAATCAGGGCAAAGTCCTGTGGAGCACAACAACACATTTTGTTCAGCTTTTTGGCTCAGGGACACAAACTTTCCCTTTATCAGATCAGTAAAAAATGTTTGACCATGTGCATTGATGGCAGTAAGTCCACCATATTGTAAAGACAATACTGAATCTGAGGTCAACTTGATGTGCTCAGCCTAAGAAGCATCCCCATAGCATGCTGCTGTCACCACCATACTTCACTGTAGGGAATGTTTATCTCTGCATGGTCAGTGTTACGTTTATGCCACACATAACATGTTGAGTTTGGCCAATTAAACACTGTCTTCTTCTCATCTGTATTCATAATGCTTTCTGGCAAACTGCAGATGTCCTTTTAGATAGCTTCAGTATTTACACCTTCACATACAGCCTAGCAAGCAAGTGGAAAATTAGGTCTAACATGCAAAGAAAAAACTTTTCATATTCTGTCACTGTGATGCGCCAAACAAGGAACATCTGCCAGTAAAAGGGTTAACTATAGTATCGATACTCTAACCCGATCATAACATTTTTTTGCAACATAATATTATTGTTCTTGGATGAAACAATACCCCAATGAGAGAAGTTGAACAGTCCTGAAAATGAAATGTTTGAGGTTGACCTGTGTCCAGAGATCGCTCCACACACTGACCACATTATTTCCAGTCAGCAACAGTTCTGACACTGAATGAGCAGCTTTTAGGCTGCAAGGATTTATGGTTTCAACCATCCGTTATTGAAATGCCCGTATATTGTACCTTTAAGAGGCCCTGTACTGATCTTGGACACATTTGATATATTTGTGTATATCTGTGACTCAGTATACCTACAAGCCTGTTTCTAGAAAGGTTGGGATGCTGCATATAGTGCAGGCCAGTTTAGCACCTGGACTCGTTTACTACAGAGCCATTCTGTTGTAAAATGTGCAAAATGGGTTTTGGCTTCTGAAATGAGCAAGGCCTTACCGGAAAATTACATTGTCTGGATGGCAGCATATATTTCTGAAACCCGGCACATATTTTCAACATTTATGGTGCCTTCATTGATGTACAAGTCACGCCATGTGCCCTAATGTACCCCCGTGCCGTCTCGGATGCTAGATTTTGAACTATTACAGGTCAATGGGCCTTTTCCATTTCATCCCAGAGGCCACGGTGTGTCTTAAATTCCAAATTAAAATATTGTCGTTTCGAGTATTTATTTGTAGAAAAGAACGACTGGACAAAATAACAAAAAAAGATGCATTGTTTGTAGATCTCAAATAATGCAAAGAAAACAAATTCATAAAATCCCTTTTCAAGAAAAAAATATTAGAGTTCAGAAATCAATATTTGGTGAAATAACCCTGATTTGTAATCACAGCTTTCATGTCTCTTAACATACTCTCCTCCAGGCTGGCACATTGCTGTTGGGTGACTTTATGCCTCTCCTGGCACAAAAATTCAAGTAACTCGGCTTTGTTTGATGAATTGTGACCATCCATCTTCCTCTTGATCAAATTCCAGGTTTTCAATCGGGTTCAGGTGTGGAGATTGGACTGGCCATGGCAGGGTCTTGATCTGGTGATCCTCCATCCACACCTTGATTGACCTGGCTTTGTTGCATGGGGCATTGTCCTGCTGGAAAAAACTATTTTCAGAGTTGGGGAACATTGTCGGAACAGAAGGAAGCAGGTGTTCTTCAGGATAACCGTGTACTTTGGCTTGATTCATGCATCCTTCACAGCGACAAATCTGCCCGATTCCAGCCTTGCTGAAGCTTATGCTGTGTATAAAAAAGCGTTGGCTGAGATCCACATCAAAACGGCATTATCTCCACAATCTTCTTATCTGTCTGTGTGCAAAGCGAGGCCCTGCATGCTGCCTAATGTAAAAGCCCCCCAGGAAACGATCTATCATCCTCAGACGGCCCTGTTCAGGAACCTGGTTAGACAGCCAGTCAACCACAGTAGGACCCCCACTCAAAGCACAGGAAGCCCTGCAGCGTAACCGTCGGCTCTGCTTGACAATACTCATAGCTGAACTAGTACAGCAGTATAAAGGGTAAGTGCAATGAACCGAATGTAATACTGCTCAATGGCAGTAAGTGACAGTTCTTGTGGTAGGTATAGGAAATATTTTAGGCAGGCCTAGTACCGTCTCTGATAGAAGAATGTATCAGAGTGCATCTGAAGACACTGCAGGCTGTTTATCTACAACATTGTGTGTGCAGGCTGTTTATCTATGACATTGTGTGTGCAGGCTGTTTATCTACGACATTGTGTGTGCAGGCTGTTTATCTGTGACAGAGGAAGTGATGGGAGTTTCCAGAGCTCCAAGGAAGTCTGAAGTATCCCCATACTGCTATGAGCACGTTCTGTTTTTCTCTGCATTATTTCTGTTTCTTCTAAATAAAGGACCGTGAAAGCCAGACACAGGAAGCTACGCTAAGCTTACTCTTCACGACCTGCAGTGATGGCTCCTTCAGTTCTGATGAACTCAACAGTTTCTTCTTGGAAGTTTGCTGACTTTTTTTTAAAACTTTTTTTTTTTTTGACTGTAGACAGCCAGCCTGAATTATTTTCATCACAACTACCATGTTATGTGTTTTGGAATGCGTCTTACCTTTGAAGGATATGATCAAATAAAATATTTGAACTTGTTTAGAAAAGAAAAGTTCTGCTGTGACCATGAATAGTTCATAGAGGCAACTCGCTTTGGTTAAATAATAGCCTAATCCAAACCCGAACGGCCCCGGGGCCAGAAGTCTTTCTTCTATTTCGGTTGTGTGACATCAGTTAAGGGTTGCGCAAAGTCACAATAACAACTAATGATGGAATAAACTTCTGAGTGCTGTTACAAAACTTCCTCATCTTATAGTTTTAGTGACTATTCTATGGCCTAAATATGTGTCCATCAGCTCTTTCCTGGAACAGGAAAGATAAAAATAAGAAAGGTATTGTGTTTCTTATGACCATCATTTAGATTGCATTTAAAGGGGACCCATATTTCGGGAAAATTCCCAGCTCCACTTTGGCCTGAGCTGAAGAAACAAAACTCAACAATGCGAACCCTGTATTGTGTGCGATTAACTTTCACGAGTGAATTTTCACATGGGGATTATATGTATAGACAAATATACTAATCTCCTCTGGTTAACTTAAGTTACTAGAGCAAGGGACAGAATTCCCCTTTTGTGTGAAACCATTGTGAGATGTGCTGACAATTAACAAGTTACTTTGTGTGCTGAGAGCATTTCAGGCAGTGACATGACTGCCTCTGAGACTATTTAAGATGACTTCGTAGGATTACAGACCCGAGCCTTGTGCATGTCATTGGTCTGTGGAAAAGACAATGCAATTACATTGGCTCCTCACATACGCACGCATGTGTTACTAGTGAGAAATGGCAAGCCGGTGGCATTTCAGTCGGTGACCTCACTTTCCTTTAACATCGCCGGCAGGAGAGTAATGCCTAGGAGTACATACCCCAAATCTTTCGAGGTGGCTGTTGTGGCAAGAATATTTTCATCCTGTCTAATAAGGACATTGATTCCAAAGTATGCCCGGTTTCCCCTGAAAGCCTGAACTTTGACCTGCAGGACATGCCACTGGGGATGTTCTTCCTGAGACCTTAATGTAGTTGATTCCCTTGATTTGGCAGGCTATCATGGAGCAATGCTAATGTTGCTATGCTTTCGATGTGAAGAAAGGTGGTTTTAACCCAATTGGGAGGGAGCTAAACTGTTACAGGGAGATTTGTTTGTGCTCACATACAAACTAAACCAAGAAACTGTGATCGTTTCTCAAGCTTGTCTCTCAACCAAAGATTTTCCAAACTTCCCACAAGTAGAGGTCAGACCAGTTTTGCTTTGGGGCAATGCCAAGTTCTCAGAAAGAAGTTGTTTGACCAGTTTTGATTTGTAACCATGCCAAACTTTCTTGGCAGTAGTGGTTAAACCAGTCGTGGTCTGTGGCCTAGCCAAGTCGGTTGTGACATGCCTTTGTAAGCGGGGGTACAAATTCATGTTTTTTTCACAGAAAATATCAATTTCCGGTTTAGAAGTCATGAGTAGGGTCAAATTTACAATTGGGTTAGTGTTAGAAATGGGGTTACATGTAGGTCAAGGGATTACTGGTTAGGTTATTGAGGCTAAGGTGAATATGACCCGCTGTTTGCCTTGTCCTGGTGACCTGAGTAGTTCAAAGTTTTCTCACCATCAAAACTTTAGTTGAAAGAACTAGTATGCTCTTGTTAGGGCAACATTTTTCTTTGAATTAAATATCCTGGCCTCAGGACTGAGATTGCAAATTCAAGACAGCTTTGCACATGATTGAGGCAGAAGAAGGTGAGGACATTGATGACCAGCTGAGGAACAATTCTTCCAAAAGTAGAAGATCCAAATACATGTATGTAGCCTTTGTATTAATTAGCCTGACCAGCCATTTCTTAATAACCTCGTTCTTCAGTGAACTCCATTCAAAAGCGAATCATGCATTTTTTACATGAATTTTTTACCAAAAGATTGACTTGCACAAAACACATGTCTAAAGCAAAAATCCCAATATTCTCTACTATAATATATGTCATTATTTGAATGGAGTCCACCTGTTTGTAATTAAGGTGTTACACAAGGAACATTCAAAGCAAAATGGGTAAAATGATTCTTCAAAATCACCGTGTATGATATTAGAACATTTCCCTGGTATTGAATATCCACCAGATCACAGAAATGTCCATTATTAATAAATGGGGAGAATATGTGAATCCGTCTCGATCAGGCTGTCCTCAAAAACTGAGTAAGCAGACAAGAAGAGCAATCATTAGGGCCACAAAAAGGCTTGTGGCAACTCTGAAGGAGTTTGATTCTTCCATGGCTTAGCTGGGAGACTGCATAATGCAACGATAGTTCAGGTGCTTCACAAACATGACCTTCGTGTGAAAGTGGCAAAAAGAAAGCTTTTGTTGACAATAACTTGGTTAGAAGGCCAATTGTATGGTCTGATAGGACCAGAATGGGGATTTTTGGCCTCAAAGCTAAGCACTGTCTTCGGCACATCCGGAAAACACCATCCCTGCTGGGAAGCATATTGGTGGCAGCAGTATGCCGAGGGGATGCATCTCGGCGTAATAGCCTGGGAAGCTTGGGAAGATAGACGACGAAATTGATACAGCAAGGTACAATGAATCCTGGGAGAAAACCTGCTGACGTCAGGAAGAGACATGGGACTTAGGTCAAGATAAATCATCCAACAGGACAATGACCCAAAACATACAGCCAAAGCCCAAGTGGAATTGCTTGAAAACAAAAAGGTATTTGGCCTGGAGTGGCCTAGACAAAGTTTGACCTCAAGCCAATTGAGAATATGTGGAAAGAATTAAAATAGCTTTTCACCAAAGGTCCACATTGATCTTGATAGAGATTGAGGAATTTTGGGAAATTGCTGAGTCTGGATGGTAAAGCTGGTTGAGTCTCATCCAAATAGATAGATATTGACCAAAGTGGGTGAATACTAACCCAATCAATGAACTTCTGTTTAGTATTTGTAATTTATTTTGAACAATTGGTAGATTTTATTTTTCACTTGGACATAAAGGATATTTCAGTAAACTAAATCCACCATTTGGTTTTCACTCAGAAACACAGTAACATGTGGAAAAGTCCAAGGGGGTGAATACTTTTGAGAGCTACTGTATGTGGTATTTCGGTTCTTCTGTATTGTTTTTTTTTCATGCATTTCCATGCCCTGCAGAGGAAGTCCCTTGTAGCCGGTTTGGCATGTTAGCGGAAATGCCTATCCTTAGCCCTGCATATTATTGTTTGTCAGCTTAGCGCAACTGTTTGAATGAAATAGTAGGAGTCAAACAGAGACTTATTCAAATTCAACAAGGGTGCTCACAAATATTCACTGTGGAGGCAATTTTCGAGTGGGCAGGTAAGGTTTCAAGTGAGTGGGTAATATGTTTCGAGTGGGTGGCAAGTGTTTAGATTGCTACAGTAACTGTCAAGAGAAGGAGGAGCAACAGCACCACCCAGAGTTCTGTATATGGAGATTTTGGAAGCTTGAACAGAGAGCTACAATTTTAACGCTCCCATAGGCCGTTGCTAGGTGATTGTTGAATGTACCCATGATTGGGCTTCTAGTACGGGTTAGAGATTTTTAAGAAATTCTTTGAAAAGCTGGCTTTCCAAAGGTTTCACCTGCACCGCACTGAACGGCAGAGGCATCACCAAAAGTCGAAAAACCCTGCTACCCTAATTTTTCCGATGAAATGTTTGGTCGGTGCGTGGATCGAACTAGGCTATAGTCACATATTCCGAAATTAGAATCTAGGAAACAGTTTGATTCATGGTTTTAAGATGTCACTTTCAGAGTCGTTGCGACGTTGGAATTTCTTCTGTGAATTTGGTTGGAGCTACTAACTTACCAACACATGCATATGGTTTTTACACTCAGTACAGTCTTCGGTACATGCCAGTGTTTAGTGGTTTGACAGAACACGTTGCTTTAAAAATGGCCAACATACATATGGGTAATTTGTGCCGAAAAGCAATGCTCCAGATTAACAAGGTTTTTGTAAATTTCTCAGATTATGGAAATGCACTTAGACTGCCTGTGAAAGCATGTTACGTGTGTCTCGATGCATTTCTATACACCACAACAGTAAACATATTTTACAGAAATAGAAGATAGCCTCCTGGTCTAATAAGTCATCCAGCACTGTTATTTGTGGTCTTGGTGTTTTCTCATTTGTGTGTTTAGTTGGTGCCATTTGTGTGGGCTCCATTCAAGGGAAAATTTTCTTTCAATAAACATCTAAACATGATCAATCAGCCACTGAAAGGTGCTTCCACACCCACAGAAAGACTAGTGTGTGCATGTGAATCTCATAGATGGAGTCGTCTGAACAGTTTTGTCAATGTAACTTTATTCAGTCAAAGAACTAATACAAAATAAATAACATAAATATATAAAATACATTTATTTTGATTAAGGAAATATAACAATGGTAATATACCATTGAATGTGTGCAGTATTCCATTAATGAAATAAGTTAAAATAAATAGCAAGTTCAGGCTGTTTGTGTCTAGTAAATACAGTATTGTTTAAAAGTCTAAGGCCATCCGATAAAAAAAGAATCTATTATTAGACATGTTTTACTTGTAAAACAGAATAAATAGAAATAAATATGAAAACAATAAAAGAAGCAACAAGAATTTGGTGTGTTGTCCGAAACTAATCTGATACTGTGGTGTTCAAGCGGCTGTAAAGAAATTTTAAGAAACTGGGCAAGTTGAAGACAGAAAACCGTGTGACAGAGCCAAAACCCGTCCGCTGACCCACCTGAGCGTCTGGCAAAGTCATCCGGCAGTGATGCGCAACGCATCTTCTGAGAAGTTGAGAAAATAAAACATTTCTGGCATGCTGCAGCTAGGAAATTATTATAAAAAAATTGTTTGAACAGCTTCAAACTTCTTTTTCTGATGGCCTTAACTTTTTTGCAGAGTACTGTATGTAATGTAAGTGTGCGTTTCCTGTGTGGCAACAAGGTATTTTTTAGTCTATTTGCACACATTTAGGATCAGCATCTTGGATCAGCCCGCCATAGCTTGTTGTCTCCGGGCCTGCCGTCTCTTCCTGCGGATGGACTTTCTCAGAAAGATGCGATTGGCCAGTTTGGATGCCTCCTCGTACATGGTCCTCAACTGGGAGAGGGCCTTCCCCTGTATCAAGCTGTCACTCGTCTGAGGGAGGGAGATAGAAACCTGATTACCAACCACATTTTATAGTGCATATAATGCAGATGCATTCTAATGAGATACAATTTGATTTGTTACATAGTCAGTACGTATAGATTAAGAAACGCCTCAGAGAATACAAAGCATTTGGCCTATTCTTAAAATGTGCAGGTTAAGCAAGTTATGGGTTTCCCTGGAGACAATAACATTTGTATTTAAAGCGAACTGAGTTTTTTTTCTCAGTTTAATTGACCGACTGATTGATTAATTGCTTTCTTGGGGGGGAGATTCACCTTGATGGCCCACAGATCCTGCATCAGTCTTTTGAGCTCAGGTATATTCCCCAGGAAGTAGTGCTTTTGGAGGTCCAGAACCTTCGTCTGGACATACATCACGCTATCCCTCAGACCCTGGTCCACAGTCTGGTTCAGCATATGGTTGAAGAGGCTGAGGTATACCTCCAGAACCACGCTCATCAACACCTGTCGCTCATTGTCCTGAGGGAGAGAATGGGGGTAAAAAAACAGAGAACAGCAGAAATAGAGAATTTACACACATGTTAACTTGTCCATCTAAGAGGCGAAATGTCATTGTCTACGAGGGATAAGAATATAAAAATGTCTCACCTCATACTTGTTCTGAAAGGTTTCCCTGGTGAAAACAGGCTGTCCGTTGTACAGTTGGTCCTTGGAGATCTTCTGAAAGAACAATACAGGAAAATCAGTGGTGTCCCTTGGGTTCCAATACAGGACAATCAGTGGTGTTCCTGGGGTTCCAATACAGGACAATCAGTGGTGTTCTTGGGGTTCCAATACAGGACAATCAGTGGTGTTCCTGGGGTTCCAATACATCCCGCAGGTGGTTTGAGTACTTACACTGAATTTAATTTCCTTTTTGCTGGGGGAGACCGCCCTATTTGTACCCTGTACATTATATACTCCAAAATGCTTAGGTACCAAATGACTTAGTCTGTCCAGGCTTTCTGATTTGGATAATAGAGAAGTCCTAAAATGGCTACTCCAAGCTAAAGCACACGTCAGATAGCAGTTCAGCCTGGTCTGGTATCGATTGGCCTGTAATGATGATGTCACCATTTTCAGTTTTATTTCAGTCTCGCTGCTGTCTTGGGATCAGGTCTTCTCTTGATTTTCGGTCGAGTCTTGTTTCTCATATTTTTTTGCGTCCACAGAGTTTTTTCTTCCGATTGTCTCCCATGCATGAGAAGTGCAACAGTTACTAATGCAATTACTTTCCGTAGAGGCCAATGACATCACAGCTGACGTCTGTGTGTTTCTCCGTGTCTGTCTGTCTGCCTGTCTGTGTGTGTGTGTGTGTGTCAATCAGTGTGTCGGTATGTTTGTGTCTGTCTGTTTGTATCTAATACTTACAAAGTGGTTCCGTAGCCTCTCTATGTGTGTCTTCATGGTTTCTGATGTATGTTGGGCCTCACAGCCCCATCCTGAAGTCATCATGTCCAGCAGGCAGACACACAGCACAGCCCTTAACAACATATTCATGGCCCTTCACTGGTTGCTGAAATCCTCTAGAAATAGTCCTCAATTGGTGCTGGATGTCTTAATTGGAAGTCCTTTGAGTTAACGAGTCCCACGAGCTAATACTACCCAAGACCGGTTGTATCGTCTAAGTGTCTGAAAGAGAGACAGTGAGAAGTATTTATAGGCAGATTTTTTTTTGTGAGGTGTGAAGTTGTGGGTTCACTCTTTCCGTGCAGACATGACACTAAGACACGGCCACTCAGTGACATCTTTTTTCTTAGTATAAGTGTAGGGGTCTTGGGAATCCCTAGCAGCTGCTGAGTGATGCTACCTGCCGAAGGGTTCCGGGAACGTTTTTAACGATGCGCGAATATTTGACGTTAAGGAAGTTGAGGGCGTGAAACCGGAGGACCACACAGGTTCTTATCAAAAATAGTGCACTACACAGAGAATAGGTGGCTGTTTGGGATATGTCCAAGACACTAGCCGTGGCCCTAACCGGTGAGATGGAATAAGTGTTAGTTTCAGTTTTACTGTAAATGTGTCCCCCAGCCCCTCATTCATACTAGAGAGGTAATGTAAGAAGCATATCTGTTTCCTTTCATTGACCAGTATAGAGTACAAAAAAAGGGCAAGGTTTCTTCTAAAATGACACACTGTTCCTTGCACAGCAGTGCACTCCTGGTTAATTATACGTCTGTGTGTATACATGGTGCATTCACAAAGTTTGCAGACCCCTTTACTTACACCACATGTTACAGCCTCGTTCTAAAATGGATTACATTTAGATTTTTCTCATCAATTCACATTGCCCCTGTAGGGAGAAGAGATAGACAAAGAGAGTAGGTAAGAGTCTGAGCCTGTAACATCATGTGCTAATAGACTATCAATATGCTGCAATAAACAATTGTATTACTCTCTCCCTTGACAACCGAGTACGCGAGTTATTATTACTACCACTATACGACATGGCTGATTTCTAACACCCCGTAATGACCAATCATTTTTTGCAAATATATTAACAAATAAAATTCTGAAATATCACCCTTGCGCAAATATCCGGACCCTATGACAATAGTTGCATGTTTCCATTGATCATTCTTTAAGATTTTACTACAACCTGTGGTGAACATTGCTATAACTGTTTGGCCTGAACGCGTAATGTCACATCTGGAGGAAACCAGGCACCGCTCATCCCCTGGCCAATATCATCCCCTGGCCAATATCATCCCCATGGTGAAGAACGGTGGCGGCAGCATCATTCTGTGGGGACCAGTCAGGATTGAGTGAAAGATGAACAGGGCAAAAGAACCTTGATGAAAACCTGCTCCAGTGCACTTGGGACCTCAAACTGGGACATCTAAACAGGACGATGATCCTAAGCACACAGCCAGGACTACAAAGGAGGGGCTTTGGGAAGCCTGGGAATGTCTTTTCTCTGCCAGACTTAATCGAACATCTCTGGAGAGAGATCTGCAGAGGAGAACATTTCAAAAAGTAAGGTTTTGAGAGAGAAACAAAAGCATTCAATTTGCAGTGGTCTCCTAATATAAACCCTTTGTTTCCTCACTAAAACTTTCCTTTTTGGCTTTTTTGGAAAGGAAAGAAAAAGGTGCAGTGGTCTCTTCATTTTTTCCAGAGCTGTATATTTTGCATATATAGAAGATGCTCATATATATTATATACATATATTATTTAAAATGAAGCTGATTTAAAATCAGCTTCATTTTTAGAGAAGGAGAAAAATCGGAATATATTTTAAAACTATGCTACTCGTCATTTTCCGCCTTTTTATAACATTTTCTTTGGTTGCTAACATGATTTGCTACCCTAACTTTAAGTGCACATTTCTTCTCGGGATGCTTCTGTGGAAACACCATTTACATAACTCATTCTACACGTTCGGCTGGTTGTGTCATTTAGGAGTAAAAGAGTCAGCGTTTCTTGGAAGGGAGCTGAGCATTGTCTCAGGTTTTCTTTGTTACTAGATGCCCATTGCTGACGCGACAGCAGTTATGTGATGATGTTTCTCTAGACACCCAAGTTTTTTCATAAGCACTCTCCCATAGATTGAAATCAAGAAAAAATATTTCAGAAGCATTATTTGCCCGGCAAGTTTACACATATGGGGAATTTTACATTGGATTATACAGGCTCAAGATGTGCTTACTCAAAAAACTTAACACACTATAATCCAAACAACAGCATAGTAAGACAGATGAGACAATAGTGCAATGACCAGGGTGGAAAGGATGCTGGAGTAAATTTTCAGGATGCAATTGATTGTTTGCCTTTTTTCTTAGTTAAAATAACATCCAATCAAATAAGTAATCAAGACCTTCGAAAATATTTTTTCCGAAGTGTTAATTACATTATGCCGAGATATTTCCAAATGTGGTAACGGAATCGTTAAGGTGACAGTGATGTCACCAGGTGCTGTCCCATAGTTAACCAGGATGAATGTGCTGTAGGAACTTTTGTTGTAGATCCCACCTTTCCATGTGGTCACTTGACGTATTATGGGGTTGCGCAAACAAGCCTGCACAGAAACCCAAACCTTTCAATCTTTCTGAAATGACAATGACACAACTGTAAAGTTCAAGTCTCTCTTTCACTTTCTCTGAATTTCACATTCTTCATCTAAAGGTGTTGCATGTAAACTGAAAATGATTTCCACTGTCCATAATCATCAACCACGAATGTTAATAATGAGATTTTGCAATGCGAACAAGTAAATCAAGAGTATAAGAAGAGTTGAAATTATTTTTTGGATGCAAATGACACCTATTCCTAGCATAAGACAAACTATGACAACAATGTATTTTAACATAACTTTTTATTCAAATAGGATTACAGAAACCAGTACATTTGATCAATGGAGAGTCACTTATGATGTAAAAAGAATCATTTAAACGCTATTAATTACTACAAGAACAATTTAAATTCTGATCATATAAAGTTGTTAAATAATTCATTAACTTTCTATAAATATAATCACTAAATAACATAACACAAATAAATACATTACGATGTGTGAATTAAGTTAAATAAATAGCACTCCACAAGCACCATGTCTAGAAGCCGAACCTGTGAGGAAACAATCAGGCAGTAATCTGAGGTTTGTTAGCTCTTCCAGTGTCCACTTTTTTAATTTTGTTCATGCATCTCCAGATTAAATCATCAAATGCTGTCTTGTTTTCTGTCTTCATCTCCTGGTGGTTCAACCTGATCTCAGCTTTGTGTACAGCCAATTTGATGGAGAGAAGCTCCGATTTTGGAAGCTCTTCGGAAAACTTCTCTAAACTCGTTCAGGGCCTTCTTCTGGACAAGAGCGTCAGTCGTCTACATGGAAAAAGTCACAACATATTGTTAGCAAAACTTGCATTCAGACGTGTGATCGTCATCAGTAAAGTTTCACTTCCATTTTAATTATTATAATCCAGAGGGATATAGTGTTAATGCATACCTTTTAAAAAACATATCCCATAATGATCTGTTTTAAATCATGCCATTTGGGACACAGATTACATCTGGGTTTTTTTACCTCAATGGTTGCCAGCTCTTGTATCTTTGTCTTTAGTCTGTTCGCGTAGTAGTGCTTCTTCAGCTCCTGCACTGTACTTCGTAGGCTGTTGAGGCTCTGCTTCACCTTCTCTGACTTTTCCTCCCTCAGCATGTTAGAGAAGATATTCAGGTACACATCCAGAGTAGCATTCAGGAACAGCCACTGTTCGTGCTTTTAAAAGAGAAAAGCACACGGTCAGAAATGGACTTGCTGCAGGGAAGTTCAGGCAAATGCAAGATGGGCCAGTCCACCTATATCCCGGTCGGCTTGTCTAAATTGGGAGTTTGCTTAAAGATATGGCCCCTAGTTATAAATTAAGGCACACCATTAACTACAGTTAGAACATCCTTGGTACATGTCACTGGGAACTTTGAATAAAAAATCTACAACAGCAGGGCTTGAAGAGTATAATCCTGACTTGCAAAATACTGTTGACATTAGAACAAGGTTGATGGACCTGACTGAATATGCAAAAGATCTGAAAAATCAAAACCATTTACAGAACCTATTCTGTCAAAATTGTTGAATTACATTGAGCATTCATGGTGGATTTACCTCCAAATTGCCATCCAGCGCTTTCATGTGGAAGACAGTCCCCACCAATTTGTTGTCGGCGAGATCCTGAATGAAAATGAGTACATTTAGCATGAGAATGTTGACACTCAAGGAAGGTTCTCTGAATTATTTTTCAAATAGTCATTTTTTAAACACGCAGCTGGCGCATACATCTTTCTAACTGGTCCGTCACGATCAAATGGCATCACGATGAAATGGATGTCCCAATCCCAATTCAACCCACAATCTTGTAACCCTTTTGCACTTGTGGAGATCAGGGATTTGACAGGTGTACACAATCCATGAAGTACTCCACCGTGCTCCACCCTTCTCAGACCTACACCGGGTGTAGGGGCTAGCCTTCCAGCTGGAACTGGGACAACACTGTTCTCCTTCACCCCTCTAGGGGGAGACTTCTCTTAACTCCTGACCGTAGACCTGTCTCTGATGGTGGGAATGGGTAACCAGACTGTCAAACTCGGGGGCTTTGAACTTTTGCATGAAACTTTGAGGTCTAAGATCACAAGTTATCTGCAGATTTCGTGTTGCATGAGAAGCCAGCTGTCGGTGACATCTGTGAGGCATTATAATACACACTATTTGTTAAGACATAATACAAGTCTAGAAAGGGCATCAGTACAGAATCAAGTGCCTTTTAGCACCTTTAAGTTTTACTTTCATTCTACTCACCAAATGGGCTATCAGAGTTCTGATGTCTTCTGCGGTTTTGTTGGACACGAAATCCTGACTGCCTGCAGGGTTGGGGGAGAGAGGGCAACCAAGGACCCCAACAAAGCAGAGCCCCAAGATTCCCATGACGAGCAGGCCCAGAGGTGAAGCCATGTTATATGTTAACGATGAGACCGCCGGCGTTCGCAAGATTTAAATCCACAGAACAATATATGGAGCCTGCAATCTGTCAAATATGGCCTTTTGAGAAGTCTTCAAACGAATCCTTTCAGAATTGGCAGCAATTGGGTGTCTCTGGTCTCTCAGCTGACTGTCTGCACAGTTTGCTGTGGTCCTGGCTCTCTGTACCTGTTGACTTAGACTGATTCAGGGATGCTGGGTTCATTTATATGTGGGCCATGCTGCAGCAGATTCTGCTGTAGACACCAACTATGGTTAGAGGTTACAGGGCTTTTGGGGTTTGTGGGTTAATCTATTCGCTATGTTTCCTTTAAATCTTAGGTGTTCTTATCCTTAAACGAGTTACAGTTCCTCAAAGACCCACGCCCACTGCTCTCCTCCCCTCCGGTCAGGTAATTTTCAAGGTATTCTTTAGAAGTGCCATTGTGTTGGTGGGTGCGGTTGTGTTGGTGCCAGTGTCGGGGGGGGGGGGGTAGTCATTATGTCGATGCCAGCCTGAACACCCAGCATGGTTCATAGAAAATGATGACATGATGTTAAATATTGTTTTATATTGTTTATATATATATATTTATGTATATATATACATATATATAGATAGAGAGAGAGAGAGAGAGAGAGAGAGAGAGAGAGATTTATGTTGTAAGGGAGCTATACATCGACATCCTATAAAGAAAGAATTAACTTGGAATTTAAAATACATTGCAAAGTCAGTGAACACTGAAAAGGTGTATTTCACCCAATTCTATCTCCTATATTCCATTCAGTTTAAAATTATGAGTTTAGTTGTAGGACAACATCTTTTTATTTGGGTCGAGTCAAGTTGTCTGCAGAGTGTAAAGCCTAAATATTTCAGTTTCATTTAATATATGTTTTTAGGTTGACCCAAAAGGGATTTGGTAACATCTGCAACATTTCCCAGAAAGCATTGCTGCAACAAGTTTGTTACAATATCACCTGTTCTCCATGCACACCTTGCTGACTTTCTTTTATTATGAAAAGTCATAAATATTCTTTATTTTACTAAACTAAACAAACATTCAAGTGGTTGGATTTATTGCAGCCATTACAGAGATGCTTGTTTTGGTTGATGTCGTTTACCTGGTCTTGTTCCTTAAGGCTTAAGCATTCACGACTTATTCGGTTGTTTTGAGTGCGTGTTGCAAGTGATAACACATTGCATTAGCTTATCTCTCAGCTGGAGTCCAATTGGGAACATTTACAACCCCATCACTGGCGCAAGCCTTTTGGGGCCACTCTCCACTATCAGCTGAGGATTTCCAAGCGGTCAGCCACTAACACCTAGAACCTGGCCAATTAGAACCCAACAGGTGTGCTTGTAGTGTCTCCCATGCATTTGCATCAGGTGGACTGTATTAATGACCTCAGCTGGGTGGGAGCTTTAGGAGGGAAAGCATTTGAGTGTAACAACCATGTCTCTGTAAAATGTATGTGTTCTGAATCATCACCTTAAATTCTTTATGTTGATCAATGTTTTGATTCTTCAGTTTAAACAGACGGATCTCTCAGCGATTTCTCTGATCCGTAAACAGTTTGGTTTCCTTTCATATGCTATCGTAGTGGCTACCGTTTAGCCTTTTTCGGGTTTAGGCAGCATTTTTAAGGAGAGACGCTATATATACGGAAACTAGATAATGACAAACCTTGTGGTTAATCCTATACATGTCAATGACGTAAATGCTGGAACTGTAACTAACCAGTTGTGGTTCCAACCATGATTCTAAGAAAAACACTCAGACGTTCTACCCCACTCCCCTATTACTAATAGCGGTTCCACTCGGGACCCGTATCACACCCTGTTCTTGGTGGTGAACCATGATGCACCTCTCATTCTATGGATTTGAAATTTCTACAGTTGTAAAGGAAATGGTTGACTGAGTGCGGCTATCCATTTCAGACTTTTTTGTTACTAATAGTTCGCCTTTATATAACCGGAGAAGTCGACTGAGACAATTCTCATTTTCAGTGACGACCTGGCCAAAGGCATTCATTTGCAAGGAATAACACAGAACACTATGAATGAATATAAACAACAATAAATTTAATAAAATAACAAATTACAAACAAACACTATATACAAGGAATAGACCGATAAACAGGAAATGACAATAAATTAAGAGGGACACAGTGAAAAGCAGAGGACACTGAATGTTTTGCCAGACGTTGAGGTCAGGTGGTCTACATTATAACCCAGGAGTCATTTCTATTGATGTAAATTGAACTAAATATTTTCAAGTTCAAGTCTCTTTATCTGTGATGGAGCAAGGGTGTTGAACAGTGGAGAGGGTGAATAACAAACTAAATTCAAAAACCGGATCACATTTCGGTCATACGTTTTAATGCTGTACCACACTGGTGCCAATAACATGTACACGGGGCACGTAACAATAATCCACAACAGTGACAGAACAAGGGCAACAGAAACCGTGCGTGTGATCAGGTGAACGGGGATCTGGTGTGCTGGGGTGTATTTACTATGCATAGTATTCAATTAATTATTTAGTCTATTAACTGTAAAATGGCCTGCCTCATAATCAGTGAGCTTTGACTTTTGACCACATGTTTCTCTTAGCCGTGGGAAAGTTTTCGTCGCTGGCATATGCTGACATGATTTCTTGAACCATTGAATAATTTAGCAGCTGTAGTGAATCGCTAGAATTCAGCCATCAACAATTTGGCCTTTTTGGAATTCTGTAAGTTTCCTCTTGTTTCTTTGAGAAGTCAAAAACCGGCACTAATCGTCACCTCTTTCATAGCTAACACATATAGTACACGTGGTGCCCGTGTCTGTAGTATATTGTATCGCTAATTAGCCATCACACTAATGTTACCTCTGCGTCTGCGTCTGGGACTGTAGACAATTCAAAGCAACAGTGCTTTTCATCGTGGTGATAGGCGGGAAACTTGTGCCATCTTAAATGAACCATGAGGTCGCAGCGACGATGTTTAGAGTGCATCCAAAACAGCACCCTACTCACGGAGTGCCCTGCACTGGATAGGAAGTAGGGTGGCATTTGGCACGCAAGTGGAGTCTCACATAATTTTTTTTTCTGTAAGCATTAGTAGAAAGTCATTGAGCAATGTTATTTCCAACCCACAGCATTCTGTCTTAGACAGAGGAAAGCGGCTCTGAGTTTTGTGGCCGCTAGAATTGCCTGCTACACTTTCTGAATTCCCCACAGGAAACATTGTGTGCTGCGTAGCAGTAATCAAGCCATTTGGACGGGTACTTTATCTCAGTTTATACCTTGCATCCCATGCCCCTGTTTCTAATATTTGTATATTAAACTGCACACTGAGGTCACATGGTGGAAACAAATGTACAGTTACTGGGGGGTGCAGTTGACCCACCTCTGGTAGCCATACAGAAATCTAATATATGGACATATACAAATGTAATCTATATTTTTTTATTACATATTTTAATCTGACATATAAAAACAGCCAATTCTTGTATATTCTGACATCTAGAGTATGTAGGGTAAAATGGTGCAACCCCCCCACAATATCACTGTCTATTTACTGAAACAAAAATATGACTTTACTTATGGTTATGGTTTGTAAAGTCAAATATATGGCTACAGCTGACAGATTAATATGTACTTAATTTTTAAAAATGTAGGAAAGGGGCATTTTTTCCAATTCTGGGGTTGTATGCCCCCCATGGGGTTAGCTGACCCCTGGGAAATCTTATCCCAATAGAAGATAATGCCTGAGGGATTTTAAGAAATGGCCTTGTTTTTTTTACACCACTTACATTTTCCTTACACACCATTTCATACAAGAAAACTTTTAAGGCAAAGTTTTAAATCCCAGCAGTCCAAAAAATTAGATGCTGAAGAAAACGATTTCATAGTTGGCTGAGAAAGTGTGAGTATACAGAGGAAATGTGCAGTTGATTAAGACTAGTGGCAGCCAGAGGAGGTGTTAAAAAAAAGAGATACATGGGGGGGTCTTACCCCAGGGGACGTCTCTCCCCATGTTACCCCAATATATGTACATATGTGTTGATCAATTACATGTTTACAACATACACGCTCATATAAGACATAAGTTACAGAGATATATTGCCATATATTACTTTTCCGTATGGGTAGGTTTGTGCTCAAGCAGTTTAGACGGTCCAGTTGATTATTAACATGGCGCATCTGTGTGTCTCCGTTGATAAGGTGGGACGTCTGCATCTCTCTGCAGAGATACACGCGGAGCTCGTATTGCTAGTCGCGCACTGATATGACACCCCATGACACCGAACGCCAGCCGCCCACCTTTGCCTGCTAGGCCTGATGACTTCCTGGCAACTGATGAGATAAACCAGCTGATGCAATTGTGTGCTGTTTAAGTGGAGGTGGGATTGCGGCTGACTGAAGATCTTGCAGAATCCGAAATGGCCGGGTTTTATGGCTAGTAGCATGCAGCGGCGATGTTGCATTCAGTGAACGTGAATGAGTGCGTGTTTTGCGTCGTTTTATTCGTTTCGCTGTCCTGGGCTTCGTGAAGTGTCTAGTTTACAGGTGACTGTTTCGTTGATTGGACGGGGAGGGTGGACTTTGATACAATGTGGCCTGGTTGACTCACTGTAAACCGCTGACCTGGTCTACAGTTCAAAGTTGACCATAGTAATGGGCTTGAAGGCAACACTCCTTGACCTTTAAACTCTTGCCACACCCATTCCTTCAGTTCGTGACTGTTAATCTACACGATGGACCAATATGTCACCCAAGCACTATTTATCTTGCATTGCTTGACTTATTTAATATTTAGTTCGGACAAGAGGAGTATTTAGGATGAGCTCCCCATAATAAAGACACCAAAGTTATTCCAGTCTATAAGTCTCTTTCCTGGATGCAACATTGGGTGCTCCTATTTGATGTAAGAACCTCTAATACAGATCAGGCAGAGCTCACAATGTTCTTCTAACAACCTGGGGTGGTGTGGTTCATCAACAATGTAATTTACATCTGACCGCCTTATATTGTGTATATACAGTCTTCTGGGCAAATCTAGGGACATCTGAGATCTTTTTAAGCTATTTAACTGGGCAGTAAGTGTTCACTTGTTTGGAAGAAATATAGCTTTAAATTAAATTAAACTAAACAATAATACAATAAAAAGTAACAAAAACATCTTGTCTTTTTATAAAAGGCATAAAAGCATTTTGTGCAGCCTCCATCAGAATGCCCAATCTAAGCAACTCGCTTTACACCACTTGGGTAATTCTTCTACTTGTGCTATGGAACATTCTTCAGGCTTCTTGTAGGATTCACCACAATTCTTCTTTTGGGAGTTTTTTTGTTTGGTTTTCTCTGTCCAAATGTTCCTACGCAGCTTTAATTACGTTTAGGTTGGGGCTCTGAGATGGCCAATCTAACACTATGAAACTGCTAGACTTTTGCTCTTACTCATATTGAGTGTTTGTGGTCATTTTTGTGTTGAAAGATTATGTTTCTGCTAGTTGGTGGGAGGTGGACATCTCTGGAAAGTTTTTTCACAGTTGAACTGTGCCCTTTGGGGCCAGATGACGGTCCAATCCTGAGCAAGCTTTTCAATAGACGCTCATCTGTCTCCCAACTAAGTGAACTTAAAATGCAGTTCATCAGAGGCAGACGCCTTTTTGGGCAATTCATTGCATCTTGTGCATTCTTTGACAACACTAGAAATTGTAGTTTTTTGGTTTTTACATTCATGTCAATTTGTATTTATTCTTATGACATTTACTGTCCCGATGAACATGTTTAAACTATTTTGTCTTTGTTTTGAGAAAGTTAAGAATAAGATTACGCGAATAGGGAGACTAACAGGTAGAGGAATACAGATATGGAGGTAACAGCCTGGTTTTGAACTGTGGGGTTGGGAATCTGCATTTCTATCCACATGCACAGACAAAATACTCTGACATTATTCAACAGAACTACATGGCTGTCATTTTCCATACAGTACTTATGCTGTGGCCGGTCGGAGTTGATGAAGATAGCCCAGTGGACACACATACCACAACATATACCCGACAGACACAAACGCAGACCCAGCTCACACCAGATGACACGTTCTGTTCCACAGATACATCTCTGTTTAAGAATGGCGCTGAATACAATGCAAACCCGGTGCTCTTTGCAAATGTCTCAGAGTCTTTGGCTTTCTTCCAGTGATGTAACCACTGCCTGAGCGACAACTGACAGGACTGTGAAACAGAATGACATTCAACCCTCTACTTCACAAATAGATTCAACAATCTATTAGTGAAGTTCAATTTTTTCTCACATAAAAGATGTACCTAGTAATAATTTGCCTTCTTTAGAGATGGTATTGGGTTTTAAAGCTGTAACATCACCAGTCCCCAGTGGTGGAGGAGTCGGGCCGCATTGAAGATGCGTTGACAGAAATTATAACAGAACAGGTTTTGGATTATATTATATTAGGTGTGGCAGTATTGCATTACAATCAATATAATCTTATGCTATTGAGCTTAACATTTATAACAGAACACGATAGTCGGGAAATACTTATTTTCACTTATATTGCCCCTTGGTTTCATGACTGAACTGCTTTGCCTGAATTGTTTGTTGTGACACATTTTATTATACAGTGTACAACACTGAGATAAAACTTCTATCAAACCACCAAGAATCTGCGGTTTTTAGCCGATAAGAAATAAGCTGTCATGAAGTTTCATCTGAAGTAACTGAGAACCACAGGGTAATTCTTCTTCAGACATACAAGAACTGTTTCCAACAGAGCCGAAAGCCCTGGGGATTGGTGGAGAGTGTGTTCCCACAAAGCGCCCTGTGGGTTTCTACTGCTGTCTTTATTTCAAAGATTCTACTCTGACAGAGCAGGCAGGATACGGGTGGCAGGATACAGGCAGCAGGATACAGGCGGCAGGCTCAGTCTGCAAATGTACTTAGTTGTCCAATGCTACAGTCCCATAGGTTGTATCGTTTGGATTGTACAGGCTTGTAATAAGTTTAGATGTGTCTAAAAGTGTCAGAAGTATCTTTAAGAGGGAGTTGGGAATCCCTTCCATTATTTTTGCCCACTAATTATAAAAGCGGTGCTGTTGAGCCAAAAACGCTCCCCCAAAATTATTTACTGAGTTATTTGTTTGCCAAATACGTGCTTTGTGTGCCAAATACAAAATAGCTTTAGAACCTGGAATTGTATAGCTAACTGAAGAACGCAGTGATAGATCTTGCACAGGAGAATAATATTCATAGATTGGCATATGTGAACACCATATTACACCTCCATCCCAAAATAAAGGGTTTAACAAAAATAGTTCATTTGTCGGTAACAGAAGTCCCAGATGGCATCTGTAGACAACAGCATGAGGGGGTGTGTTACATGGACAAAATTCCACAGACAAGAGCTTTCCTTTCGCCACGACACAATGTAGAGCGCCTGGATACAGCTCTTTGCATCTGTATTTTGAGAGGTACATTATTGTTATTATAAAACCGTTATCAACACAGTTAGAGCAGTAAAAAAAAAAAATGCTACTGTTTACAGCACAGCAATCGGGTACAGCTTCTGACATACCATGCCTTCAGCATTCAGGGCTTAAACGAGCCCTTTTAAGATGTACAATATTGGCACGGATCCAACAGTCTTGCAGGTTGTTTTTGCGTGCAGCATGCACCAGAAGATTAGCAGCGGCATGCTACATGATGTAGCTGCTCTCGTGTACCCCACCTACAGGAGTTTGTGGTCAGACAACAAGAGGTTGTGCTGTGGCCAAACCCTTCCAGGAACACATGCTAGAGCCAGGCAGTCAGAACGCCAGGGGGTTCAGGTCTTCTGTACAGTTCAAAGAGACGTGCCTCTGTACTTCAGCGTTTGGGTTTATAAAATTACAAGTACGCATCATTTGGGATTATAAAATTACAAGTACAATGGCCTGATGATGTTTGTTGTGATTTTCTGAATATAACGTTTTCATAATGCAGTCTTACTTTTGGAGGATTCACTTGCAGGCTAGTGTTTAGGTGCCATTTTTTCCTAAATGGCTACAGTAGGCTACTTTAAGAAATAGCACTCGACAAAATTATTACAGCACTTAATACTGATTATTGATAGTCAAAGAGCTTGAGGTAAGAACACAACACACACTTTTAAGGTAGCTCACTATAATGGCCAATTTGAGCCAGAAATCCACAAACGTGTCACAGACTGGTTGCGTTTGCCCGCGTGTCTATTTCTATTTGGGAAAAGGAGCCAGGAGCAGATAGCGAGATTCTAGCTCGGCTTTTAAATGTGTAGTCTATTTTAAGGCCATGTGTTTTACTTGCAGGCTCTTTAGCAGACCATATTTATTGGATTAACAATCGATAGAATACAAATGACTGCGAGACGTTGAAAAAACACTTTTCAAATTATTTTGCATGTTTGGATGTTTCACAGTTACATCGATACCGCAGCACTGAAACAGCATCGGTAGTCTGGTCTCGTCCCTCTACCTCCAGCTCTTAGTAGTGCGCCAACATCTTCAAATAATTGTGTTCTAAAAAACCACCACTTGAGGGAGTAAATCCAAATAAATTAGTCTGACATCACAGTGTCATTTCTGTCAATAACATTGTGTCACCAGGCTTGGGCTAATAAGACTCACTGGTCAAATGTACAATTGAAAAAGAATAGGCGCGACCAGGCCTCGTTTAAGACAATTGTGATTACCTTTTGGAAACGGGATAGATTGGTTTACACGTTTTGAATCTGAAATCCGATGTTGATTTCTCAAAGTATATTATAATTATATTATATAGTCTAAACAACTTGTTAGTTGTATTGCATGTCATTAGGGCTGCACCTTTTGGATATAATATAGCATCACGTTTGATTTGGCCAAAAATTGCAATTGCGGTGAATTACGATTTTCAAACACATGGTTGTTAACAGGATTGACAATCCCGCTTGTAAAAATATATCGAAGAAATCACAGCCAACATTATGTACTCAATTAAAACAAAAAATTAGGAACGAGAAGGAGCAAAACAGACAGTTACACATTCACTTAAAGTAATTTTTGGTGAGTCATTAAAAACAGAAATATGGGGTCATCGATTGCCATCGGAATTCATCCCAACTCCATGCGAAAAAGATGCGCGCTTTGGGCATAGAGACCCCAGTGTGCGTGCTAGAATGGACGTATTCTAGCACAATTCATTGGAGGATTTTCCGAAGTTTAATTACTGTTGTGTTAATTGTGTCAAAGAATGGAGGAAATTGCAGATGCTGAAACTAATTGCACATGTCAATATCGCAATTTCGATCATAATTTGATGAATAGTGCTGCCCTACATTTAATAAATACGGTAAATGGGAGCATTGCTTTGCCATAGGTCTATAAGAACTATAATGATTTCCTCCGAAAATATCCCGACTCAGAGGAAAACACTTTTTATTTTGATTACCAAAATAAAAACATGGCATATTAAAATTCTTACACATTAAAACAAATAATACATTTAATATGCACAGACAGAACAGTGAGTCGAAAAATCATTTAATAACGTTATAAAAACAATAAATAGAGATGTTTTATAACTTAAGAAAACTATATTAATAAAATACAATTACATTTACATTAAATAGAAATACTGACACTGCATGGTTGAAATGTTTTCAAGCTTTCGTAATTGAATTCCTCTCGACATTGCACTTCGGAGTATATTGTAAAACACTGCTTTCGAATATAGGACCTACCATAGACATCATCCAATGAGCACACCTTTAAGGCCAGAGGTTTTCTATGCAAAGACAAGACAACTCGTAAAAGAAATGTGGCCGCGTTGTGGATTTCTTCTAAACCTGGCCAAAGACAGGTGTGCTGGACAGGTGCGCAGGTAGAAGTACGGTGCCCAAAAGCAACTGACCTGCAGGAGCATCAGCCTGACAGGTCAATAAGTCAGGCGGTGAGAGAGCCGGCGTTTCATAAGACTTGCATGCCTTCCCTGCCGCCGTGCCAGCGGCGTAACCGCGGCAGAAAGCAGACGCGTCCCCTTTGCCTCCAGTGTCGGACGGGGCCAACCCGATGTCTCACTGCTACCGTCTAGCCCTGGGAAAATGCACCGGGACAGTCATTGGCATTTCCTGCATTGACCAGAGATGATCAATCTGGCCAAGGTTGCCAGGTCCATGGAAGGTTAGGCGCTTGGTGTGGGGTGCAGCTGCCAGGGTTGCTACTCCGGTCGGGGGGTGACCTGCAAGCAGTAGTGGGTCATGACTTGCTGCTAGAAGAACGCGACTGGATGGTCCACTGTGTGATTTAAAGATGGGCGGGAGGCTGGTGTGGCCGGTCCTGGGTTGGCGGAAACAGTGGGGGGCAGCAGGGGATGAAATCAGTAGAACACATCCCGGCTGATGTGTGTACTGCGAAATAACCGAACAATGATGGCCCCAGTCTGTGAGCAGATGTGTTTCAGTGATGGTGAATCACTAGCGTAGCGTGGGATGCCGTGCCAGGGCGCAAACTTTCCTTACAGAAAAATTGAGAGGCAGTTTATACCCAGGTGATGCTGATCCCGCTGTAGATTTACCGACCAGCTGACGTCTGACTCGACTAACAGCACAGAGACGCACAATACAAAATAAAATCACAAAATACTTCTGTGATAGAGGCTAGGAACGGGGCCCCCCACACACTGCGGGTCCCAGGGAAGTCGGACCTCCTGCACCCACGGATGGTTACGCACCTGCGATGAATAGATGGATGGTTGGGTGAAAAGGTGGATGAACGGAGGGGTGGATGCTCTGGATGGTACCCTGTTATTTGAAAAAACGGACCAGATGAGGAGAACCGCCGGTGGGTGCAATGTCACTCCACGGCCAACGGGGGGCAGGGCTACCGGCAAGTTTCCTCAGAGCTTTCGATTTTCTGTCTGGCGTGATTCACCCACCGCAGGACTGTCTTGAACTCGCTGACAGCCTTGAACGTCTTGTTGGTGTTCAGCTGTCACAGGAGGGAAGGAATGGCATCAACAAATCAGCAGCACGTACTCCTCCGTTTGGATACCAGTGATTACTGGGAATTTAAATGAGTGCAACGTCCCATCTAAACCTGAGAGGCCTGAGGGTGAAAAAACATATTTACCTTCTGAAATGTCTTTTCCAGCTTCCTGATGGGGTTGTGGGCCCTTTTTGGTTCGCCTGAGCACTCCAACAGCTGCAGGAAGGAATTGTTTATTTTATAATCAGTCCATTCATCTGTCTGTATTATTTTTTTTCCATAATAAGGGCGAACAGCACTTTCAAACTCTGATGCCAATGTTGAATACTCACACAACATCGTACATCATGTTTTAGTCTTGCCAGAAGATCCTCATAATGTATGGGGTACAGATTCTCCAAAGATTTATGGTTGAACACATTGTCATACACATCCAGTATCATGTTGATTTCCCAGATGCTAAGTGGCTTCTGTGCGAAAAGAAGGGTATTCAAGAAGGGTATTCAGTGTCTAGTGTTTATCACCTTATCATTTCTGTATCATAAAAGGGATTGGAATTAGTTCTGCACCTTGAGTAAAAACTGTCCTATTTCTAATCTGGCCTATTTTAGTAGGCTAAACACATACCTTAGCGAGGCTTTTGGGAATAAATCTCTTATATATTTTTTGAGGAAACATCTGTAAAGAAAAATGAACTATTTTAAAATGTAGGTATGAATTAAGTAACTTACAATATGTTAACAATAGTTACTTAATGGATTTAAAACAGTATAAATATTTTTACTTACAGGTAAAGAGTTAGTGAGAGTTTCTGTTTTGTGAAGTAATTCCGTGATAAGTACTGGAGAGACAGTTCGCCTGAGACAGTTTGGCCTCTTGATTTGTTTCCCGCGAGTGGTACGTCCATCCAGGTGCCCAGAAAGCAGCGCGAGGATATTACCCATGAGCAAAATCCAGACACGCATTTTCTCAAAGTCAATATGATAGGGCTTGTGGCGAACAGAAAATAGTACTGGGGCAAAGTAGCAGAACTTATGAAGCAGAGCAGTATGAAGGGCTCCATCTCTTCTTTCATGTTATATACCACTTCACATTTCAAAAATTCCCGCAATCGAAAAGTGATGTTCCATGGAGTCGCCAACATGACACTAGTATTAGTGCAATTGTGTTCATTTCTTTGAGATCTAGGATGCCTTGCGGTTAGAAGTGTTTGTCGTGGGTTTGCGTTCTAGAGATGGTAGCTTCGCAATTACTGGATGGATGAAAGTAGGTTGCATGTTTATATTTGGGGTTTCTCCCCAATCGTGTAGAGCTGTCCGTTGATCTGCTGCAGTTTATGTCCAGTGTCGTCTAGATAACATGTTCTTCTCAGATTCTCCACTTTTTGTCCCTGAAGTTGACCTTCCACATTGAACATGAAATAGCAATGTTATAGTGTACCGTTCCTGGAGAACCATTTAGAAATTATTATTAAATTACTTATAGAGTCATTTTCTATAGCTCTGGATTGATGGAATGAGTGGATGGTTTTATGGATGGCTGTATAAGCATTGATGTAAAAGGAACTTGCGATGGATTGATGGATTTATTGATGGGTGGATGTGATCGATTCTTAGTTTTAAAAACACAGTCGTTTATTTTGTCTTGATAATTTTAAAGTATGCATCCCTTTAACATTGTTCACTCAATCAATGTTTATATACTGTGATTACTGGAAATTAAATTTAGTTCAATGTCTCTATTGAACGTGAGAGGTCAGAGGCCTCAATGGCTTTAACCAACGTAAATCGTCACTTGTCCCTTTGATCCAATAGAGTTCGTTGAGTTCGGTATATGTATGTTTATAGTAACTTCCAGAAACCAGTTCTGTTTAACCATAGGTATAGGGCACGATGGCAATTTGGGTCACCTGTGGTTCGATGCTGCTGTGGCTGGTCTGACCCAGATATCTGGAGTTCAAGACGCACGTCCCATTTACGCTCCATGTTCTGTATGAGTCAATGTGGTCACGTACACGTATTTTGAAGACTGACAAAGGGAAAGCGCCAAGCTGAGGTTCAACCAGTCAGAACATCCCGAAAACGGTCACAGACCTCTATCCGTTACATTTTTAATAAATTTTTAAAAATCGATAAACGATCTCCTTAATGGTCATTGTAGCAACAACACTTTAGTTTAGGTCTTGTGTGGACCGAAATGCCACGAGTGAAAAAAATCTTCCAGTCTACGTTCAGGCTACTTCTTTCCAAACTCTTCAGGCACTACCGCGTTCTCCAAACCTGCAACGATGCAGTCATACATTTAATTTATATTGACGTTCAGTGAATATAGTTTGCCATTTCAACTGTCTTAATCCACGGTAGCACTACTGCAAAACAAAACACTTCCCAAGACACATCTACTTCGTTGTATGGCCTATAAATGCACGGCATTGGAAATACTTTGTCTTCTATTTTCACGACACTCATAATGATCGAGAATATATAGGCTACATCCTATATTTGCTCTTTCATACACTTCTCTGTTTATCTGGACCAGGTAATACCTATAAAAATCCCCACAGCTCAGTTAACATTTGTTTACTTGGCCAAATCATGTTGGAAAATTATGCAACGTAAAATTAACTACAATAAAATCTGAGTGGCTGGGTTAAATTTGTATGCTTCTTATTTCGTCACAGCAAACACTCCAGGTTTCATTGCAACATGCCACGCCTATACACGTAATTGGAGAAGACCGGGAACTAACGTTTAACTCTCGAGTGTCATGATGTGATTTACCTGGGCCGGGGAAGAATGCTTCTTCCTGTTTGGCAACAGTGGGTTGGACCATGCGGTCAGCGTCACGGTGATAAACATACCTACAGCCACTCACACAGGTCTTTGACAAAATAGTAGTACATTACGTGGAAAAATAATTTGAATCAACTAAATCACAATTAAAAACGCTGCCGCGGTGTTAACAGTAGGTTGATTGTCAATTAGCAGTGCGCACATGTCGGATATAAAAGGGTTCAGACAATCAGGATTTTGATATTTCAGTTTTCAAAACAACATAAAGCACAACAGAAATCAGAAGAGGCCGAATGGTTGATGTTCTGAATTGCAGCTGCATCTATCACTAAACCTGCTGAATTATTCAATGCGTTGAAGGAAATAGTGTGCACAATCATGACAGCGTATTTATTCTGAACATGGTCTAATTGAATCCACAAAGAGGAACCGTGGTTACTAAGTCAAAGCTGTTCGAAAGTGATAGACAGACACTTAACAGGATGGCCGCTCAATTCCCCAAAATCACAGCCTTGATAATTACCACAGAAATAAATTAGCACCCCTGTGACTCAGCTTCAACAAAAACTAAATAGTGAGTTACCCTGAGCTGTAATTTATGTCAAGGCTGCCGTTCCGAAACGGCTTGTATCCAAGGCCAATGCACAAAGATGCAAACTTGCTGTATGGCATGCAAAACGGTGTCCCCCTGAGCAGTGGAAAGCCTAATATGATCTGATGAGTCCATTACATACCTGGATGGGTTTACCTTTGGAGAAAGCCAAAAGATGCTTTCAGCCCACAGAAGGTGTCCTTTGGGAATGTCTGCGCCCAACTGTAACCATTGTGGGAGATCTATAATGAAATGGGCAGCCATTTCATGCTGGTCATTGGGTCTGACTGTTGCTCTACGTGATCATATAATGGGCAAGTAACATTAGGCCATTTTACAAGACCAGGAGCATCCTGTGGTGCAAACACTGATGCCTCACGATGTTGCACCATCCTGCCCACATATACACCGCTAAGCGAATTCAAGACTTGTTTTATGAACACCAGGGTGACGTCAAAAGCCTTCCAATGGCCTACAGAATAACCAGATCTGAACATCATTGAACTTCTATGGGACGTTCTGGAGTCAGGCTGCCCGGGTATATTTCCTCCTCCTTCATCCCTCCAAGACTTGGAGGTTTTTCTTCTTGAAGAACAGTGCAGTATCCCACCACGTGCAGTTCGGGACTCGTATGAATGCATTCAAAAGGCTGGAGCTGTTCTGAATGCACAGGGTTGCCCTACTCTTCATTTGGTCGTTGGTATGTATGAATCCATTGTCAAGTGTTTCTTGAGTTTCTGCGAGAAATCCAGAAACCTTCACATTCTCCTCGTTTCTGGTGTATTTGACAATTTATTGACATAAAAAAAATATTATTTACTTAGGCGATTTGAAGAAGCACACTTTTGCAGCGATCCAATCTTTGGGTGTGTGAGAATACTTCGAGCCGCTTTGCACACTTAGATTTGGGCAGGTTCTCCTTGTCAGGTCTACACATGAAAAACAAAACACTGTCATAGACTCCTTGAGCAATGTTAATACTTGGATTCTTTTATTTCTTATGCCTTCATTATGGTGAAACATATTATATCTTAATAACAAATAACATTACACAAAACACATAGCCTTTAATGTCACTGGCGTTTGTTTTATTGACTAATTATAGCAATTATAACAATAATAATATACAATAATAATAAAGAATATGCGTTATATAAGTGCATATTTTAGTGTACGTTTTGTAACGTGGTGTAGAGTTTTAATGTAATGTTGATTAAAGCATAGGGCTGCATGGTACAGTATATTATATTGAAGTATTATGATATGAACATGAAAGGCTTTTAAAGATTGCTACAGTAGTTATATGCACTATTCCATTACTATTCTTTGAAGCAACCTGGGCCGCTACTGTATTGTTTGGTTAATAAGGTTCATTTGATTTATTTATAGTTGTTGAGATGAGGGGGAAAGCAGCACAATCGGATGGATCAAATATTCTGCAAACCTATTTTGAACCAGATTTTAAATAACCTTATGTTCAACAAAATTCTTAGTCAAATCGGAAAGCTCGAGAGCCTGAGTTTCTCCCATTCGTCATTGCATACCCTTTAAAGTTCTGTCAGATTGGATGGAGGGCTATGGTTGGTGAACTGCAATCTTCAGATCTCCTAATTGATATTCAGTGGGGTTCAAGTCCAGGCTTTGGCTGAGCCACTCAATAACATTGCAAGACTTGCCCCAAAGCCACTACAGCCTTGTGATCTTGGGACGTTGTTGTGCAGAAAGAAGTATCTTCACCACAGTCAGATGACTGGTGTGATCTGGATCAGGGTTCCTCATTAGACCATTATTTTCTCCATTCATCCTTCCCTAAATCCTTATGTACTTGTGCTGTTGAGAAGCATCCCCTTGGCATGATGCTCTCACCATCATGCTTTAACCATAAGAATGGTATTACCAGGCGGTGAGGGCATCCTCAGCCACATCACAGTTTGATTTTGGTCTCGGACCAGAAATTATTTCGTCATGCTTTCAGAATCAGGTGGAATGTCATATGTTTTACTCAGGAGTGGCTTCTGTCTAGTCGCTCCACCTATAAAGGCCTGATTAATGGACTGCTGCATAGATGGATTTGCTTTTGGCGGGTACTCACCTTTCTGCACAGAATCTCTGAAGATCTGTTAGAGGGGTCACTGGATTCTTGGTCACTCCACTGACCAAGGCCCTTTTTGCCAATTTATTTAGTTTGGCCAGATGGTCAGCTCTTAGAAGAGCAATTTTTTACACAGCGATCTATGGAGCAATTTAGCTTAACCGCCCTTCTTACTGACAGACCAGATATTTTTGCATTTTCTATTTTTTTTATTTAGATCTGGCAATGTTTCAGATAATGATAAGATGTTTTAACTGCTAGACCGACCAAAGCCTATTAAACACGATTAACAATTTATTTGAATGAAGTGCACAGTTAAAAAAGGTTGCATGTTGAATGTGCTTGTACAGTATGTTCAATATTTGTCATCAAACATAACTTTACTTCTTAATGTCTTTACCAGAAGATGTGAAAAGACACAATAACAAAAATATATTTTTTTAAGATTGTTTATATTAGTAGTCTTACAAAACAAACACGTCAGAATGCAAGGCATTTCCATGTTACATATAAATGTGTAAAATGCATGTCAAAATTCAACAACTTTATCAAAATACATTTGCTCAGCATAATTATAAAAAGCTTTTAACGTAACAATAATAACAATAATAATTTAGCAATGAAAATAAATGAACAAATGGAGTAGGTTCCCATTTTAAATATACCAAAACAATGCTTTAAAAATGCATTTACTGATTGTTTTTCTTGTGTCCAGCACAGTATTTAGAAAGTAAAGGCCACGATGTGGCTACATATTAAACGCTTAAGAAACTGCACATTTTAATGTGAACAGCATCTTGATGCATTTGAAGACATTCTACCACTTTGCATTTTTCACAGTAATGACAATAAATATATAAATAACTAAATAATAAATAAGCAAGGTAAAAGTAATAAAAAATACATCCTTATAGGATAAGTGGCACTCAAACATTAAATCACTAGCCAACACAGGGTATAGTATGTGTTTGAGTTTAGACGTGGACACAGAAATCTTTCAGATAGGTGAACAGGATATCAATCTCTCCAATAGCTTTCCTTATCCCTTTCCCTCCTCCCATCTGAAATGCACAAGAAAATGTGTTATTAGAAAATAATTGCGTTCAGTGAAGATCAAAACTAACTTTAAATCAATGAAAAACATTATTTAATCAACCCATTTTAATATAATGTCAATAGAACCTCTAATGTTCAAAAGTAGGCTATCCTGAAGGTTAAGGCTATAGTTACCTCTGACAACTTCTTGTGGAAAGCGATGAAGTGGCGGTCATTGCTGTAGTGTTTGACAGCCTAAAAGAGAGAGAGGGACCTAAATCAGCCACCTTTCTTGTGTAGTCAAAAAACACCTGTACATACAAACTCCACTGTACATAGGCTACATAATATAAGACTGATTTAGAGACAGCAGGAGACAGATGTTTGCACTGGAGACAGATGCAGAGAGACTGAGCAGAAAACAAATGGAGGCCAGAGGAGAACTTACACAGCCATTATCCTTCAGGTCTTTGCTAACTCGTGCCAGGTGTTCTTTCAGCTCAGGGAGTTTAGGATGCTTGTGTATATCTGAGATCAGAATGTTACTCAGGTAGAAATCCAGGATGTTTGCATGGAGGCAGCAGATGTCACGATGGTTCTGTATGTAGATTAGACACACATTAAACACTAAACGTTAATTAACATGATATTACTGTAAAACGCATTTGTTTTTGACGCATAGCTCCTTTAATAGACTAGACATGGATAAACGTAGGCAGGACATTGATTTACGTGAGCTTACTCGTACCTTTTTCGTATCGACGTCTGGCATCAGTCTAATGTGTGTATCGGTGTCCGAACTTTGTGCCTGTTGAAACACCGGGGTGGCATCATCAGTAAACATAAACGTCAATAGTTTAAAATAAAACGGGAAAAAATTATCAGGGCATATACTTAACGCACATCATCAATTATGCAGTAGAAATAATAATCAAGAGAATCACTTACATGTCGTGCCACCTGCTGTACCAGGGCGTCGGTGTCCGCGTTGTGCAAGGGGGCACTGAGGGGAATGTGTATGGAGAGCGCACGCGCATCCCGCAGCAAACATATGCTCACCATCACTACCACAGCGGCTAGCAGTTTGATCATGGTGCACTTCATACTGGCTCGAGTTGAGTTCACGAACTATCTGGTAATTATTTGGATATGATTTATATGTAGATAGTTTGCCTGGTGGGGAAAAAAGAGCACGATTTTATTTAATGTTGTGTCAGGGAGACAACTTTTTACGTAGGCTTTTGTATCACCTGTCAAAACAAGATCCTATCGTAGCAGATAAGTTAAATATAAGTAGCCTTTCTGTTCGTTTCCATGTTGTAGTAGTAGCCAAGGTACACCAATATCGCACCATAGACTGCTCACCTTGATGCTTGGTCTCGTAGGTTGTCATGTTTTACACCTGTCAGGGACGGTATTTATTGAATAGGGGAGGAGAAGTATGGTTGTCCACGCATCCAGGTCAATGCGTGGGTATCTCCCCGTCGCAGTCTCCTGGGTTTATCTCCCGGAAACATACTGAAAATTACATAATTTGCACTAAAAGGGGATGATTCATGGGCAAACCAAACAAGCTCCTAAATTAATGACGCTTTTCTCAGTCATTTTACCAAACTAGTCTACGTCACCTAGGTATTAATTAGGCAATCTGATTTTGTTTTCGGTAGCTGTGCAGTCCTAACTGTAAATTCCCCTGTGATGAAATTAAATGTTACAGCACTGCAAACAAACCAGCCATTGTGTCCACAGCCCAGGTTGATTCAAGCACATCATAGCTCCGAAACAAATGGTCCTCTATTCCCTATGTTGAATTACATTTGACCCTAAAGCCAAGTGCACTGGTAAGTGAAGAGGGTCCCATTGATGACATAAGCCATAACGTTTACTCGTGCCAATAAATCAAGGGCCGGTGCACGTGAGACAGATTGAGTATTTAGTTGCCAAGAGACTGATGGCTCGGTCACTTCACAGATGTTACCCTATTACCTTGGTAGTAAAGTTCTTTTGACAAAGACCCATTGGGCTCTTTTCAAAAGTAGTGCACCATGTACCCGCTGTGATTTAGAAGCCACTCGGCTTTCGCAGTTCCGGGATATTTCCCTGGATATTGAAAGACCGCGGCCAATCGTCGTCCAATGGCCAGTACGCGGAGGCTTTACCTAGTGCCCGGCGTGTTATCCCACGGAACATAATTTTCTTGCGTCATATTAGAAATGAAAATTTTACACAGCAAAGAAGCATGTGGCGGTGTAAACTGTCGGGAATTATTGCCAGGCCACACGTCACGGACTGTTACCTAGGTATTACCTGTCCTGGGGATTACAGACCAAACATGGTTCCCCTTTGGAACAACACAAAAATGTTTTATCCTCTTAGTTCTGAAAGACAAAAGTCCAAACCTTTGGTGTAGAGATGGATTTTAATTACTTAAAAGTTACCCCAAATAAAGAACATTGCTTCATTGACAGCTGAAGACATTTGGGTTTAAGATCAATAGATGAGTATGAGACAAGAGTCCAGAATTTCAGCTTTAATTTCCTGGTATTCACATCTAGATGTGTTAAATAACTCAGGATATACCACCCTTTGTTTGAACCCACCAATTTTTCAAGTGAGCAAAAGTATTGGAACATGTGACTGACAGATGTTTCTTGTTGCCCAGATGTTGCCTTTTAGGTTGATTGTTCAAACATTAAATAGCTCTGCATGACTAGTCTAAGATTGCCGTCCTTGGTTTAAACCTATAAAGACTGCATTTCTTGTTAAAGAGGATAAAACAACATGAAGACCAGAGAGCTGTCTATGGGACAAAAGCAATCCATTGTCAAGGTGAGAAAAGAAGGAAAATCGATCAGAGACATTGGACAAACATTGGGCATAGCAAGCACAACAATTTGGAATGTCCTGAAAAGGAAGGGAACTACTGGTGTACTGAGCAACAGACGTTGAACAGGTCGGCCAAGGAAAACAACAGTAGTTGAAATATTGTGAGAAAACCCCCAAAACATCAGTAAGTGACATCACCAACAACCTCCACAGTGCAGGGGTGAAGGTATCACAATCCCCTGGTCGAAGAAGACTGCAGAAATGTAGAGGCCATATCACAAGATGCAAACCACTCATCAGCAGTAAGAATTGGAAGGCCAGATTGAAATTTGCTAAGAAGTACAGAGATGAGACGCAAAAGTTCTGGAACACAATCTTATGGACTGATGAGACCAAGATGAATCTCTACCAAAGTGATGGAAAGGCCAATGTGTGGAGAAAGAAAGGAACTGCTTATGATCCGGAGCATACAAGCTCATCTGTAAAGCATGGTGGAGATAATGTCATGGCTTAGGCGTGCATGGCTGCATTCATATTTATTGATGATGTAACTGATGGTAGCAGCAGAATGAATTCAGAAGTGTACATAAACATTTTGTCTGCCAATTTACGGAGAAATGCATTGAAACTAATTGGGAGGAAGTTTAGCATGCAGCAGGACAATGACCCAAAGCACACTGCCAACAAAACAAAGGACTTCATCATTAGACTGGCCAAGTCAATCACCTGACCTTAACCCAATAGATCATGCATTTCACCTCCTTAAGAGGAGACTGAAGGGAGAAACACCCCAAAACAAACAAGAACTGAAAGAAGCTGCGGTAAAACCCTGGAATAGAATCACAAATGAAGAATGCAACAGTTTGGTGATGTCGATGGGTCGCAGGCTTGAAGCAGTTACTGCAAGCAAGGGTTATGCCACCAAATATTAAATGTTATTTACGTTATTTGTTCCATTACTTTTGCTCACCTACAAATGCTGTGGTCTAATACAAACAGTGAAATGTCCTAAGCTGTTTAACACATCTAGATGGGAATACCAGGAAATTAAAGCTGAAATTCTGAACACTTTTCTCATACACATCTTTTGATCTTAAACCCAAATGTCCAGTGACCATCAAAAACAAAGGAATTTGCCTTGCCGTTCCAATACTTTTGGAGGGGACTGTATATGTGTATATCCATTGTAAATGGAATGCACATAGGAATGACTGACTGCAAATTGATTCTCTGGTTCTACATTAATTCAGTAAGACAGGCAAGTCTATTAGATGGTTCTGGTGTTTATTTCCCCTAAACACTGTTGCACTCATGAGTGCTTTTCTCATACACAGACATACAACATTTTTAAATTGCATAGTTGTTCATTTAGCAGTGCATAATTAGCTTTCTAGTAAGAAAGCTAAGTGCAATCTGCCCAGAAATACTTACATTTCGGGAAAATACTCAGTTACAAAACATATATTCATACGAAACTAAATAATTTAGAATAAATAAAAATCAGTCTATACACTATTCAAGTCTTTACAAAACATTGAAATTACATTAGGAAAATAACATAATTCACACATATCAAACTTGAAAACCATAATTCTGTTCCCTTTCGTTTCCCAGTGGGATCACTAAAAGGCCACGTTACACTACTGTCATCAAACTGTATTCCTAATACATTCCTCTGACCCTGGGTAGAGTATTCAGTAGCGAAGGTGTCATTTAGTGCCTCGCTGTGTGTCTCAGTGGTGGTCGGACTACTTCTTTCCCCAGAAGTCCTGCCTCCTCTGGGCACGGCCCAGAACCTCCGAGGCCCTGGAGCAAGACGCCGTGGACCTGGAAGAGATCTGGGACATCCTGTCGTCTGTGGGATCAAAAAGGGTCAGGGGTTGGATGTCAAAATAAAGTCAGCCAGGTCGTGGAGAGTGATCAGCATTTTCCAAATACATACAACACTGTCTTCCACATCATTAAATGTGTAACAAGTAACAAGGAGTGGTAATATTTATGTAATGAGCCATTTCTTTAGAAAATCTAGATGTTTTGTGGGGGGAGGGGTGACTCGGTTGCCTATTCAGGTCATTGCTAAGATTTTACATATGTATTCCACTGATCAGGATGGGGTTTTCCACAAGACTCATTTTTGCGTCATTGAGGCCAGTACGATACAGTTCTCTGATGTTTGTACAAGGCAGCTGTACCTGTGGCTAGTTTGAATGTGTAGCACAAACTAATCTCCCCCCTGACAGGATGGCAGTTTCCTCTACTCGACCAAGCATACATTTTTTGGTTGAGACGGTTAGGAGGTCCCTGCATGCATGTTGGGCCAATGTTGAGTAACTGATCATCTCACCACAAAAATGGATTGGACAAGCAGCAGGTATCAGATGCGCTCACAAGACTTGCTAGTACTAGAGATACCAAGGGCTTACTCTGAGTTGGGTGAACCTGATTTTGATCACCATGTTCATGGAATGCCCTGCAGAGCACACGAAGTTTGACGCATTGGTCTGATAAAGCCGTAAAATGCCTGACACAAGATGTTTTTACAGTGAACGGTGATTTCTTAATGTGTGCTTCCTATCTACGTATTTTGTCTGTTCTCTCTCTCTATAAGTATGTATGTATGTACAGTGGGGCAAAAAAGTATTTAGTCAGCCACCAATTGTGCAAGTTCTCACTTAAAAAGATGAGAGGTTGTAATTTTTCTCATAGGCACACTTCAACTATGAGAGACAAAATTAGAAAAAAAACATCCAGAAAATCACATTGTAGGATTTTTTATGAATTTATTGGTAAATGATGGTGGAAAATAAGTATTTGGTCAATAACAAAAGTTCATTTCAATACTTTGTTATATACCCTTTGTAGGCAATAACAGAGGTCAAACGTTTTCTGTAAGTCTTCACAAGGTTTTCACACACTGTTGCTGGTATTTTGGCCCATTCCTCCATGCAGATCTCCACTAGAGCAGTGATGTTTTGGGGCTGTCGCTGGGCAAGACGGACTTTCAACTCCAAAGATTTTCTATGGGGTTGAGATCTGGTGACTGGCTAGGCCACTCCAGGACCTTGAAATGCTTCTTACGAAGCCACTCCTTTGTTGCCCGGGCGGTGTGTTTGGGATCATTGTCATGCTGAAAGACCCAGCCACATTTCTTCTTAAAATGCCCTTGCTGATGGAAGGATGTTTTCACTCAAAATCTCACGATACACGGCCCCAATCATTCTTTCCTTTATACGGATCAGTCGTCCTGGTCCCTTTGCAGAAAAACAGCCCCAAAGCATGATGTTTCCACCCTCCTGCTTCACATTAGGAATGGTGTTCTTTGGATGCAACTCAGCATTCTTTCTCCTCCAAACACGACAAGTGGAGTTTTTACCAAAAAGTTATACTTTGGTTTCATCTGACCATATGACATTCTCCCAATCCTCTTCTGGATCATCCAAATGCTCTCTAGCAAACCTCAGACATGCCTGGACATGTACTGGCTAAAGCAGGGGGACACGTCTGGCTCTGCAGGATTTGAGTCCCTGGTGGCGTAGTGTGTTACTGATGATAGCCTTTGTTACTTTGGTCCCAGCTCTCTGCAGGTCATTCACTAGGTCCCCCCGTGTGGTTCTGGGATTTTTGGTGATGAGATCTTGCGTGGAGCCCTGGATCAAGGGAGATTATCAGTGGTCTTGTATGTCTTCCATTTTCTCATAATTGCTCCCACAGTAGATTTCTTCACACCAAGCTGCGTACCTATTGCAGATTCAGTCTTCCCAGCCTGGTGCAGGTCTACAATTATGATTCTGGTGTCCTTTGACAGCTCTTTGGTCTTGGCCATAGTGGAGTTTGGAGTGTGAGTTTTTGAGGTTGTGGACAGGTGTCTTTTATACTGATAACAAGTTCAAACAGGTGCCATAAATACAGGTAACGAGTGGAGGACAGAGGAGCATCTTAAACAAGAAGTTACAGGTCTGTAGAGCCAGAAATCGTGCATGTTTGTAGGTGACCAAATTCTTATTTTACAGAGGAATATACCAATAGATCCATTAAAAATTCTACAATGTGATTCTCTGGATTTGTTTCTCATTTTGTCTCTCATAGTTGAAGTTGAAAAAAAAAATTACAGGCCTCATCTTTTTAAGTGGGAGAACTTGCACAATTGGTGGCTGCCTAAATACTTTTTCGCCCCACTGTAAATATATTTTTTATTGCTGTAATACAGGTCTCAACTGCAAAAGAGACCTCAGCTTGATTTCCCTGTTTACATAAAGGCTAGCTGAAACAATGTGCTGTTACATTACCTTCATCATCAGACCCACAGCCACCATGAGGACACAGCATTAGCTCTGATGTCCGAAGACCTAAATTACCTATAAGAGATAAAAGGGGAAAAAATTGTAATATTAATGAAAATATAAATATTAAATATATTTTATTTTCTGCAGGGCACACACCGTTATGCAGATACTACATATTGTGTTAAAATGCACTATCAGTATCAGTTTCATAGTGGGATGTTACATAAGTAAACAACCTTTTGCCTCATCAAAGTAATTTCACAATCTGCTTGGTATCAGATGTCCCCGGTATTGGTGTCTCGTCTGTTATACTGACAAGACACCATAAAGGTCATTGTTCAGGAGTAGAAGTGAAGGGTGACTAATGGAAGGAAGAATTGGGATGCGGGAAAGACAGGGGAAATTCCCAACTTCAATACTCTGGCTTCAAATTTTAAAACTTTTGTCTTGAGTTGAAAGACTACTGCCAGGAACTGCAACACTGGACGTCCAGGCTATCAGGAAGGACTAAGACCTGGTTCGACACATCCAGGTTTATATTATTTAAGTGGTAGCCTGGTGCCAGATCTGTTCAAGACAGCACCACGACCTTTGCAAATCGAGATGGCTCTTACAGATCCAGGACCAGGCTGTTATTCAACAGACAATGTGCTGAGAACTTAGATTACTTCTCCAACTTGCATATACAGCTGTCTCAGCAGCTGCAGACAGAGAGAAGACCACCCCTCCCCACACAGACTGACTGACTGACCTATATAGAGCAACATGGCGGAAACCTGACACACATCAATCGCTAACGGTAAACGACGCGGTCACAGTACTGCAATTCTACTGTAAATGTCACGACATGGCTTAGATGAGGGAGAACGCAGCGCCTTTGAACGGGAGATGATGTCACCTCACAGAGTTTGATCTGAAGCTCCAGGTGACGCGTCCCTACATGACAGAAACGTAAAAGAGGACTGGTGCATAAAAAAATCTAAGGCACTTTAGTCCGACTTATTGCCGAGGCCACATCGTAACTGCAAATGAGAAGTGATTTTCAAACGCCTTAACTGGTTTAAATAATGGTGAAATAAAACCAATTAAAAGAACAAACAAAATGCACACCTAACCGGTACTTGCACGGTCCCATCATCTCTTACAGGTGCACCATGATGAGTTAAGAACTGCTTGGTTCTGCAAGATCCCCCCCATAGAATGGTCACTCTCTCTAAAAGCAACTTTTCATATCTGATGTCCCGTCTTATATACAATGGGAGTCATTGTCTGGGGACGAGGTTAGAAAGACAGTATAACATTACTACAGTTTTGGGCCTTGAGGTTATTCTCTTATATACTAGAAGTTTGTTCTTTTTGAAGCAAGACCACATGTAACTACAATGCAAAGTAACTAAGAGACAAAGTTAGTAGGACACCGTTGTGTTGGAACTCTGGGTCTCTGAGCGTCCCCTGGATGCGGTTGACCGGCGGAGGGGCGGCTATTTGGGGGTGTCCAGTAGTTGTGGGTTTATGAGGCATTCTGGTCTGCGGTGGGGGATCCTGGGGTTTTTCCTGAGCAGACTCCTGAGCAGTCTCCCCCAACCGGGAGTCCTCTCTCAGGGGTAGGGGGTCCTTAGTTGACATCCCTGCTGCAGGAGCAGACGGCAGTTGGCTCTGCTTCTCAGCCTGATAATGGAAAAATTTACCACAGGTCTATTTCCACAAACAGCATGAAGACATACACCTATACAACACAAGAGCAAGTTTAGATTATTATCGGTAGAACCTCTAGCAAACATCAATGAATCATACATATTTGCAAAGTGTCAGCAATTGTCTGGGAACACTTAAAACTTTGGGAAAAGCATTCCAGGTGACTGCCTGGTTGAGAGAATTCCAAGAGTGTGCAAAGCTTTTATCAATCAAAGGAAGGCTGCTTGGGAGAATCTGAATGTATTTTGGACATTTTCTAATAACACATCGGATTCCATGTGTTATTACAGCGTTTATTTACTATAATTCTAAAATGTAGAAACAGAAACAGCTTTCAATGTGTAGGTGTGTCTAAGATCTTGACTGGTACTTTATATTCTCACCAATCAGAAGGACCACCCACACAATCTCACATATATTAGTACCTGCAGTTAGTACCTGTGTTGGCTCTCGTTTCTGGGAGGCCTGCGACAAATGTTTAAAGGGTGGACTGGGCTTTCCCAGCGGAGCTTCACTTCTCACCCTGTTGTCACCACCCTTGATTTTTGGAGGAGACACCAGAATGGCCCCACCTAACAGACAAGAGGAAAGGTTATCACTTAACCACAAAAAGTATTAGATTACATACATAAAACAGGGTTTGATTAAAGAGTTTAACTGGTGCTTAATGTGATATATTTTCCTACTAAACTATTTTGTTTAAGTTGCTCAAGGAACATTCAAATTACACATCTATAAAATGATTAAGCCCTTTTATAAAACTGTTTACATAAAAAAGTAATTTATTGTATTATCTGAACCATTACTGAACCCGTGTAGGCTGGAAAATGTGTAGGCTGGAAAATGGAGCCGTTAGCTCAAGATTATGAGAGTGATTCGCTATAGTAATAGTGAAACTGCCACTCAACACTTGGGTGATGATTGGAGTAAACAAGTGAGTTATCTGTAGAAATTATTTGGAACTGTGAAATTAGTGCGTTCTGGAGTTGTCAGGTCGTGGTGCGTTCTGGTACCAGTGGTTGTAGTAGTCAGGTCGTGGTGTGTTCTGGTACCAGTGGCTGGAGTTGTCAGGTCGTGGTGCGTTCTGGTACCAGTGGTTGTAGTAGTCAGGTCGTGGTGGGTTCTGGTACCAGTGGCTAGAGTAGTCAGGTCGTGGTGGGTTTTGGTACCAGTGGCTGGAGTAGTCAGGTCGTGGTGTGTTCTGGTACCAGTGGTTGTAGTAGTCAGGTCGTGGTGGGTTCTGGTACCAGTGGCTAGAGTAGTCAGGTCGTGGTGGGTTTTGGTACCAGTGGCTGGAGTAGTCAGGTCGTGGTGGGTTCTGGTACCAGTGGCTGGAGTAGTCAGGTCGTGGTGGGTTCTGGTACCAGTGGCTGGAGTAGTCAGGTCGTGGTGGGTTCTCTGAACCGTGGCGATCCGGTGCAGTGTGGGAGTGGGCATTCTACCACCCTCTACAGGGCTGTGGGAGCCTTCTGAGGACGACGCACTGCCATGTAGCACCTGCCTGGAACACACAGACAGACAGACAGACGTGCAGACACACGCACAGACACACAGACGCAGAGACACACGCAGAGACACACACACACAGACGCAGAGACAAACGCACAGACACACACACACACGCACAGACGCAGAGACACACGCACAGACACACACACACAGACGCAGACGCAGAGACACACACACGCAGAGACACACACACGCAGAGACACACACACACGCAGAGACACACGCACACGCAGAGACACACGCACACGCAGAGACACACGCACACGCAGAGACACACGCACACACGCACACACACACACACACACACACACACACACAGACAGAACAGAGATGTTTTAATCAACATGCAATGCTAGATGTGGTCTGTAAAACGTAATGAAACATTTTACTAAATATCTACCTAGATATTGGACTAAATGATGATCATGAGTATGTCTAATATGCATGAAAACATTTAATAAAGCCACTAAAAGCCACTCAACAACCAACAGACAACCACATACTCATTCTGCTTCTCCTTTCTCTCAACTTCATCCTCTGCTTCCTTCTCATCTTCTTCCTCCCTCTCTTCTGTTCTCTTTCCATCCTTCCTTTGCGACATGCCCGGGTTCTCCCCCCAGGCCAGTTTTCTCTGTACAGGGCGGGCTGCAGGGTCGGGATGGTGGGAGGGGCCCGCTGTGTCTGCAGCACCCTTGACGGAGCTCCTTCTGCTAGACCCTTGGGTGGAGGCAGGATGTCCCGACATGGAGCTGGAACTACCCTCCACACTGTTAAGCCTGTGTACAGAAAGACAGACAGGGAGGGAGGAGAGAGATGGAGAGCAGATAGAGAACATCATGTCTAAAGACCTAACTCATAGATTAATGCGAACATTTGAAAAAACTCTGTATGAAAACGTTTGACAATGGCATCTGCGACACCTAAAATGTTCCTATAACGTCCACATCTAGCTCTACAGTCAACAAATTGATTCAAAAACTTTAACTTAAGGATGTTGTACCCGCCTGCCAAACAAAAACACCAAGACTAACTGGTTATACACATTTAACCCATCTGGCAGCAATGCTCCCTCACCTGGCGAGGTCCAGGCCCTGGATGGTAGGGCTGCTGCCGCTGTCGTCCTCCCCGTCCCCGGACATCGTCCCTGGGGTGAGGTTGGACGACGACGGGGTTGAGGCCTCCCACAGCTGGTTCTGATCTGACAGGATCTGGTTGAAGTGAAAACGTGAGAAGTGGGTTCCCCACGCCCTCCGCTTGTAAGCTTCCGCTTTCTCACGGAGCTCACGCACCTGCGAGGAACACATCGGGCCCAGTCAGAACATCTCATTTACGGAGGGAACAAAAACGTATCGGCAGTACGAGCGTTTCAGGCCCAGCAGCACCATGGCAAAGAGCAGGGCAGTTCTGGTGTCTTCAGAAGCGGATCAATTCGTTTTATAGCTGCCTCGCAGTCAACATGGTGATAAAAATCTCAGAATCAAGGTTCTGTGGGTGAAAGCGTAACATGATAAGGATCTCTAACTGTAAGTGTCAGACAGCGAGGGTGTGAGAGGCACTGAACTGTCATCAGTAGCTTCCAGACATCCACACGGCTGTAGAGGTTGACTCAGAAGCTGATATAAACCATGCAGGGTCTCCCCTGACAGGTCTACGTAATGTTGTCCTCGGCCCGTCTGATCCGTTGACCTTTCTGTCTCAACGTCATTGACAGGCACGGGCCGACGGGCCGAGGCACGGGCCGAGGCACGGGCCGAGGCACGGGCCGACGGCCTGTAGGTCTTTAAAGAGATCAACTGAATTCAGTTGTTCCTTCAGTTCTATCTCCATCAACTGAAAGACAAACAAATAGGCCTTTCTTCACTCACTTCCTCCATTGACTAAATATACTGGCTTTTGAGCCCTATCTTGGGTTCAGAGATAAGAACTTTGTATCTCTGTAACCCAACAAATGGTCTCATATGTACAACCCTGTTTCCAAAAAAGTTGGGATGCGGTAGAAAATGCAAAGAAAAACAGAATGATATGCAAATCATTTAAACCCTATATTGAATAGAAAATATTGCAGACAAGATGTCAAATGTTGAAACTGATAAATAATATTCTCTCTTGAAAAATATATGCGCACATTGAATTTGATGCCAGTTATACTTTTTCTTTTTAAATGGAACGGGGCAACAGACAAGAGACTTGAAATGGTGTGTAATGCAAAAAACCCTGATGGAACATCTCAAAACTAATAAGGTCAACTGGCCACAGGTCAGTAACATGATTGGGTATTAAAAGATCATCCCAGAGAGGACCATATATAAACAAGATCCAGAAACGCTGCTGCCTTCTTTGGGCCCGAGCTCATTTAAGATGAGGCGAGATCGAAAACCGTCCTGAAGTCTGACAAAATTTGAAATTACTTTTAGGAGTCATGGACGCCACGTCCTCCGGACTTAAGAGAGGGACCATCTGGCTTGTTATCAGTGCACAGCTCAAAAGCCAGAATTTGTGACGGCAAGGGGACATGAAGCCACCATTAATACTGAACAATATATACAGGTTGTGGAACAAAACACACAGCCAACCAAATGCGTCGTGAAAATGCGTTATTTCAGCAAAACGAAGCCAAACCATTCTGCACGTACCACAACAGCATGGCTCTGTACTAAAACAGTCCGGGTGCTAAACAGGCCTGCCTGCAGTCCAGACCTTTCACCCCTTGAAGACATAGGACGTATTATGAAACGAATACCACAACAAAGAAAGACCCTGCTGAGCAGCTGTAATCCAATGTCAAGCAACAATGGCAATACATTCCACTTTCCACACTACAGTAACATGCTTGCAGTGTTGTTAAAAGAAGAGGTGATTTCTTTTGAAATGTGTTGCTGGCATCAATATCAAAAGGGGCATTTGATAGGTCGTTGTTCTACATTCAATTAAATACAGGGATAAATGATTTGCACAACATTGCATTCTGTTTTTATTAGTATTTTACGCAGCGACCCACCCTTTTTGGAAATGGGGTTGTATTTCACTAATCTCCTTACAACGCAACCACCATAGATTTTTTTGCAATGCTCAGACGCAGGTTATATTTAGTCCATTTCCGTTTCTGTTTCGTTATAAGCAAAAGCAAAAACCAGTCAGCATATTCAGGTTGAACGGAAAGAAAAACGCTGCTCCTGTTGACTCATCTCACTGACAAGCGAACGCGCACACATGCACGCGCACACACACACACATACACACACAAAAGCCTCCCTTTGAAGTAATGATTAAAAGTGTATATTTCAAGGCTTTTTTTAAATGCTTGACAATGGGTTGGGGAGGTTGGATGTTAGACAGAACGCCAGCATTCACAGGAAAGAGGAAACAGTCATTGCAGTCAGCAGCACAAAGACCATAAAGCCATGCCAGGGGTATACTAGCAAGCAGGCTCGTTGAGTTAGCGTAACGTTGGCTAACAGCCAGGAATGACCGCTGTTCTGGTTCATTAAGACTGCTAAACTCAGACGTGTTTCTTGGGATGTTGAGTCATTTCGACCGTGCACACGCTAGGGCCCCCAACACACCCGAAAAAATGCACTACAGGTTCTGGCCAATCGACGGGCCGTGCTTCGTAGGACACCCCTCAGACAGCCAGGCAGGCGGCCGGGCCATGTTACCTCATGAAACCAAAAGTGATTATCGTGACCATCACCACCCTGTAACAGAGAAATGATTAAAAAGACCTGATATCAGCCGTATCGAAGAACCCTATTTAGTCACCACCAATAATTGCCCTGCCCAACACCCACACCCACCTCCAGTCCCCCTGAGGTCGCCTTCATCCAAGCTCCATCCTTATAGGTGTAGTTCAGTGGTGAGCGGAAGTTGGAGCGGTACTCCGTTTTCATCTTCCTGGGTAGACGGGGAGAAGGACACAGGGACAGATCGATAATTAGCACCCAGTACCTCATCTCCTTGGAGACTGGAAAAGACCAGGGAGGATCCCTGCATACATTGACGTCTAGCACTGCAGTCAGCATCAGATTGTCTGAATCAGAAAACATTAGAAGGCCAACGGTCAGCCGCTACAAACCCTGCTGCCATTCGTTGGAGACGTTCCATGTCAATCACATGGACAGATCAACACGAATAAACACAAGACTTGCCAGTTCTGGCTGGTTCCCCTTACGTCTACCTCCGCTACCTCCGCTATGGTTGGGGAAGGGAAAGGGGGATGAGGGAAAGGGGACACTCTCTACAAATTGGCCTCATCCCAACCGGAACAAAATCTTCAACAGCGTTTTGGGGTGGCCCATTCTGGACGGAAAAAGGGGCGGCACTTCCAGTCAGATTTCTGAGTTCCCGGAGAGACTCTGACATCATCCTATACCTGACTTCAGAACCATTATCTCACCTGTTGGGATGAGGCAACTTCCGGGAGCTTTGCAACTTCACTTTCTGTTGCAACATTCCCTTTTCAATCTGCCGCTCGTGAAGCCTTGGAACCGGAATGTTGTCCTGCACGTCGCTGTATGTTCCCTCTTTCTGTTCCCTTTTCTTCTTCCTCTTGCCCTAATGAATGACACCACCACAAAACACAGCAATTAATTCAGAATGTCTCCACTCAAATGGCACCCTATTCCAGTTTTATTCATGTTGTACCTTGTTGGAAACAGTGCCCTTGTGAATGCTGGGTTTAGGGTGCCATTTAGGACGCAGAACAAACGAGTCAGAACCAGGGAACACGGCCAGTATGCTCAGCCTGTACACTCCAGCCTGGTTTGTGTTAAATGTCACATGCAGAGCACCGTAACTGGTTCACCTGCTTCCATTGTATGAGTGTTTGGAAGTTCTACTGGTGCACTGCATTCCTCTGAAGGGTTTCTGAAGGCTTGATACGTAGATGGGGAAAACCTTGAGAAAATATTTGTCTCTATCTCGCCAGAGATCAGTTTAAAAATAAACCTGTGCCAAGTATGTGATCAGTTCCTTTTTCTAAATGCAAAGACAACATTGTGGATTTTGTAAATTACACAATCGACGCTTAATCTTGGCACACAGAATCCGGTTGTAAACACAACAATTTGTAGAAAAGATCAAGCTTTGTTTAATATTGAGTAGTACCTTCACGGTATTCTCAGGGAAGACTTTCTCTCTCCGGGACAGAGGAACCGGGTCTTCCTCTACATTTCTCCGTCGACGTGGTCCTCTGGGTGGGGGAGATGCCTTGAAGTTCCTGCTGTACTCACTCTCCACCACCACCGGGTTGGACTTGAAGGGAGGGACGTCCCGGTGGCTGGTGTACAGCATCTGGACAAAGTCAGCGCATCAAATACTCTGCGAATTGTGGACCATTTAAACTGCTGCTCCTACTCAATTCATACACAAGCTCAGAGTTGATTCACACTCCAACTTGTTGCCAATGAACACTGTTCACCCGCTGTTGATTCACACTGCATCTTTGCTACCACCAACTGGCTGTTTGAGAGAAACACATCTCTTCACCAAAGCGTTGACAGATAGCCGACCATACATCTGAAACTGGGGCAGATGGGGTGTGTGCTAACTGGCGAGCAAAGGTACAAAAAGTAGCACTGCAGTACTATTTTCTTAATTTGCGTGCAAGTGAAAGCCGCACTCTATGACCAGAGCATGCTTTATACCGGCGTTATAAAGGTATTATCCAAGTGTTTGGCTTTTGAAAATGTTTGCAATGCTTTTATCGTTTAAGACGTATCAAGAGTGTAGTGGGTGATACCTGTTCAGCAGACAGTAGTGGGGAGGCATGGCCAACTATCGGTGTCTTCCAATGGAACTGATTCTCGTACTCTGACTTGTGTAGTCCACGCCTCTTTTCTGACGGCTTCAGACCCGCCTTCCTCTTCAAAACATGTGGAACCTGAAAGGCCACATCCTATTACTACACACGTGTGGTTCCTGCTCATCACCGATCCACAGATAAGTGAGTACCACATAACACATCCTACATCAGGCTTCTCCAACCCTGTTCCTGGAGAGTTACCTCCCTGTATGTTTAAACTCCAACGCTGTTCCTGGAGAGTTACCTCCCTGTATGTTTAAACTCCAACCCTGTTCCTGGAGAGTTACCTCCCTGTATGTTTAAACTCCAACCCTGTTCCTGGAGAGTTACCTCCCTGTATGTTTAAACTCCAACCCTGTTCCTGGAGAGTTACCT
>JACXGJ010002189.1:0-69439 GCA_016801105.1 Esox niger | reverse complement strand
GGTAGTAGTGGAGGTGGTAGTAATGATTGTGGTAGTATTAATAGTGGTGGTAGTAGTGGAGGTGGTAGTAATGATTGTGGTAGTATTAATAGTGGTGGTAGTAGTGATGGTGGTAGTAGTGATGGTGGTAATAGTAATAGTCATGGTAGCAATGATGGTGGTAGTAATAGTGGTGGTAGTAGTGGTGGTGGTAGTAATGATTGTGGTAGTATTAATAGTGGTGGTAGTAGTGGTGGTGGTAGTAATGATTGTGGTAGTATTAATAGTGGTGGTAGTAGTGATGGTGGTAGTAGTGATGGTGGCAGTTGTAATACTGGTGAGAGTAGTGATGGTGGCAGTTGTAATTGTGGTGGTAGTAGTAATAATAGAATGGTTATTTGCTAAGTTCTAGATTACGTTGGAAGTGGTAAATTGGCTCAGTGTATTGTATTCAACTAACATGTTTAGGAGAAATAGTCTCTGTGTGCAAGTGGCAATACAGTAGATAGGCAGCTCAAAATAATTTTATTGACAGTTGGGGTTGCCTAGTTAGGCATTTGTCCTGATTCCGAGGCGCCATTCTTGTATGGAAAAATGTAATTCCCGTTCAGTGGCGCTTCGAAACAATCTCCAGGGAAGGTTTTGTGTCTGCATTTAAAAAGCCATAGTGTTCTCAAGCCATAGCTGAGGCGCTTTAAAAATCACCACATTCCACTTGTCTGAAAGGTTTATCAAACTGTAGCCTTTAGCTACAATGTGATATAACACGCATTGCAGTCATATTGTTTCATTCCTGAAACTATAGGGTTTCAATTTCCCAGGCTTTCTCTCCTCCTTTGTCCTCCTTTGTCTGTCTTATGTCCTCATTTTCTTCCTTCTCCCCTTAGTCTCTCTTCCTCTATGTTCCTCTATCAGTTTCATTTGTCTCTCTGAATCTGTTGCCCTGCGTCTTATTTTACACCCTTGTACTCGCCTATCTTACTCTCTCTTTATCTTTCTATCTCTATCTTTCTATCTCTCATTCCCCCCTCTTCATCTCTGTTATCTCACTCTGTCACTTACCCCTTTCTCACACAAACACTGTCTTTCACTCCTACACCCACACACTTTTTCCTCTGCTCTATCAGGTTATCTTTGTCTATACTAAATTTACATCTATCATTGTTCGCCAGGTAGTATTATCCAGAGTGGCGTGTTGGAGTAATTAGCACTGAGTGGCTAGCTCAAGGACGCACCAACGTATTTTTCATTGTCGGCTCTGGGATTCAAACCCGAAACATTTACAACTACTACAGCTGCTTCAACTATTATTAAACTATACTATTATTCTCTGCTTTACTGTACCGTGTAAAGTATTGACTGACCTTCACATTGTGTCCCAGGGCTTAGCGCATGCTTAGGGCTATGTCATATAGTCAAATAGACAACATTCCCCTACGAAAATCAATCTTTATCCCTTTTCAGACTTCAGTAGCTGCTTCATCGCTTTGGAAGGAAGAATACCCTTTCGTGTTCCAAATTACATTTTTCAATTTCAATCTTCCCTGAGCAGTATTTCCTTATATTTTAGATAGTGCCATTGACATTGTGTGAGTGTGCGTGTGCATGTGCATGTGCATGCGTGTGCGTGTGTGTGTGAGATAATTGTCTGTTGGCAGAGGTCCTAAGATGGGGCTGTGTGTTGGGCAGTGATGGTTCTAGCTCTGATCTGCCACTTTAACACCTCCAGGGCGGCGACATTCTGAAGGGCGTGTGCATGCGAGCCCTGTTTGGGATGGGGGGATTGTAGCCTTTGCTCGGTTGCACTGGCTGTGAGAGATGAATGACTTTGGGTTGGTGCCCACCTCGTCCATCTCTTTCAGGACGCAGCTCCCGCTTGCTCCGACTACACTGGCAGGAGCACAGTAATCTGCAGGAGCTCAAAATCTGCGTCCATGTGTTTCCGCCTGTGAGAGTGGGAGAAGGTTTGTGCGGTTGTGTGTCTGTGCGGTTGTGTGACTGTTTGCGTGACTGTGTTTGTGTGACTGTATGGTTGTGTGACTGTACGGTTATGTGACTGTATGGTTGAATTACTGTATGTTTTTGCCTTTGTCTCCCTTCTTCCCATCCACCACATCTTTTATATTCAGCCCCCCCCCAGCTGGCTGTGTTGTGTTGTGAAGCGTGCCTGGAATAAAGAAACAGACCAACAAACAAACACATGCAGCGTTATAAAAAAAAGCACCACAGCATGGCTACATTTCTTTCCCCTGCTTTGGGAGCCTAGCGCCTCATTTCGATTTGGAGCAACACCAGGCTTAAGAATCGATTCCTATTGAGCGATTAGGACCAATCAGGGCTTGGCTGAATGCCCTGAGGAATCGTGAAGCTCAACAGGCAAACTGTTTCATTTTCTATGCTAGGGTGTGACAGGAGTGGGGTAAAGTGTGTGTGTGTGTGTGTGTGTGTATGTGTGTGTGTCTTTGTTTGAGTGTATCCACCTGCCTCTATGAGTGACTGTCTGAGTGTGTGTATCCTATTCCCAGGGGTGTATGTGTGTGTGTGCCTGTGTTTGTTTAGGGGGTTCTGGTTTTATTTGCAGTCCAAGGGACTGTTAGACCAATGAGCTGGCCGGTAATATGTAGGCCAGTCAATACCTACAGCAATGTGAAAGACCATGACGACCAGCCGTCACACACACCTTCACATGGACACGTTACCTTTGCATGGCTGATTTATCATGTCACAAACACACTTGCACACACTCTTTTTAAATTGTATTCCTTTTCTATCCCCACTCTCTTAGTTCCTATCTCCCAAACTCTCCTAGTCTGTCTTTCTTTTCTAGCTCTCTCCCAATCTTTGTCTCCCAATAACACTCTCATACCTTCTCTCTCACTCATTCATCTTCTCTGTCTCTTCCAGGCTGTGGATATTTAGCACTATGCTGCTTTTGGATGTCTGTAACAAGGCCAATCTGATTTCTCTGTTTGTCTCTTCCTCAAATGGCCCAATCTGATTTACCCCCTTAATAGCCAGAGCAGTGTGTGCATGTGTTTGTTTCAAGTTAAACTCATCTGAATGCAAAGCGGACAGGGAAACAATTGGATGAGAGGTAAGAAGCGTGCAGCCTGCCCCACGGTGTCTGAGCTATATCAGCCCGTAAAGCTCTCTTTCCCAGCAATCCTCCACATATTTACATATTCACTTCCCGCCAAGCCACCCCACTGCCCAGCTCAAGGTCAGACGCACATAACTTATATTCTTTAATAAGAGCATCCGGATGGGGCAAGGACAGAAGAGCATGTCTCTCCTCTATCTCTGGGTCCCGTGCAGCTCAGTTGGTAGAGCATGAAGCATGGATGGTGAGGTTTGATACCCTCAGGGGGCCAGTATCAAAATGTATGCATGACTGTGAGTCAGTGTCTGCTAAATTACAGAAATGTAAATCTCTCCGTCGAATCTCTGACTCCCTCTCATGCATTAATTGATACTATTGGAAATGCAGCTTTTATTAATGTGTGTATGCGTGTGTGTGGTGAATTATAGAGAGGTGGAGACAGGTAATAGAAAAGCCCACTGATGTGTGTGATGTGTGTGTGTGTGTGTGTGTGTGTCAGTCCTGTGACTTCCAGCACCTTGGGAGGGCAGTAAAATCTGTCCCCGTCGTTCATGGATTTACAATGTCCATAAACTCTTCTGCTCTTGTCTCACCCACTTTCACTTTCCTCTGCCCCTCTCCCCACACAAGAGCTGGATGCAAATTATAGAGGTGGATGGAATTGTGAGGAAGACTTCAACTTTGCCCCTCCTTTCTCTTCCCTTAATCTGTAAACACTGACACACACACACACACACACACACACACAGACTGCAGTGGCGGCTTTGTGTTGTGTTACTCCACACTGATAAATAGCCCAGAGGAGAGGGACCACTCTCATTTATAACCTCTAGAACTAATGACATCACTCTGGAGCTGACTCAGGTCTTGGTCATGGACGTCATCATACAGAAATCACTGCTCTGTTGTCTCATACACTGGTTACATTAGCTGCTGCCATTAACCAGTCCCAAGTCCAGTGTCCCAGCGTATGTGAGAGGGATTACCTGTGCGGCTGCTCCTGTGTGAGGGGCCCTGTGCGTCCTGTGATCTAACTGTCCTTCACCCCCACTCTGTCTCTGTCTGTCTCTGCTACAGTGTCCTGTGGGAGCCCATGGGAGATGGGAAGCGTGTGATCTCTCTGGCTGATAACCATGCTCTGCTCTGGGACCTTACGGAGAGCTCCACCCAGGCCACGGTGACACACGCACACACGCACAAACACACATGCACACACGCACACGCACGCACACACACGCACGCACACACACACGCACACACACACACACACACGCACGCACACACACACGCACACATGCACGCACGCGCGCGCACACGCACGCACGCCCGCACGCGCGTGCGCATGCACACACACACACACACACACACACACACAAGCACACTCAACTGAAAATCCCCTCCCCATGCTCATTATTTGATAACCACCATATCAGACTGGCCTTATCTCTGTCTTCCTCTCCTACAACACTGTTATAGAAAAGTCCAGAGGTTTGCCCCGCTCACCTATCCAAGATCACACAACAATGCATGTTTAATGTCCTGTTCCATCCAGAAAAACATTATCCTGCTCAATGTATTAAAAGAATGATACATGTTTTGCCTGATTTAGAATGATAGCTAACAGGTGGATTTGAGTTACCAGTCTAATGTCAGTGGTATTTTTGTGTGTGTGGGAGAAGATGCAAGGGAGGGTGTGGTAAGTCTGAGAGAAAGACAGAAGTGTGTGTGTGTGTGTGTGTGTGTGTGTGTGTGAGAGAGAGAGAGAGAGAGAGAGACAGAGAGAGAGAGACAGAGAGAGAGAGACAGAGAGAGAGAGACAGAGAGAGAGAAACAGAGAGAGACAGAGACAGAGAGAGAGAGACAGAGAGAGAGAGAGAGAGAGAGAGAGAGAGAGAGAGAATGTGTGTATGTTAGGGAGCAGGTTGTGTGATTCAGGCACAGTTTGTGTTAGGTTACCTGAAAACTGAAAGATGTGTTCGGCGTTTTCCCATTTACTTCCACAATGACATCCAGATCATTTCGCGATATGAAATCAAATCACAGGGAGGACTTTGGAATTTAGCAAATACATATTTGTAAATAGTAACCTGGTCTATCTAAGTCTGAAGTCAAATGGACTTTGTTATAATAAGTAGAGGAGTATCAGGTCTTTCTGGAGCACATGATGTATAGGCATCAGACATGGCACCAGGGTCCAGTGGAGCCGGGTTAAAACACGTCTAATGGCGCTGGGCACAATGACAGCTGCTGGGTTTTCATTAGTCAAATGTTTTATGTCACGGCAGTACTCCTTCAACTGGCACAATATTCTGTGCTTAAGCACACACATGCATTTTCTGTGATCCTTGGCCGGATCCTTTTCTGATTGGCTGGTACATTTTGATTGATTTTATCCCCTGGTTTTTACACAGTTGGTCTGTTTACAAGTTAGTAGAACCTCTCTGACAGCACAGCTTCTAATTCATGGACTTATCTCTCCTCTCTTATTTACTGTTCCTCTTCTTCTACACAATAAAAACATCCATAGTGCTATAGTAGAGGTAAAGACAGCGTGTGTGTGTGTGTGTGTGTGTGTGTGTGTGTGGAGGTGTCCCCAGTGGAAGGCCCTCTGTCCCCCCCATGCAGTGACACAGATGTCAGGTTGGGCAGCAGAGCAGGGAGCTATGGAGTGACACAGCCTGCCCTGGGCATGGCAGCCATTAAAAATGGAGTGAGGGCACAGGGGTGAGAGAGAAATAGAGAAGGAGAGACAGAAGAAAAAGAGGGATATTAAGAGAGATAAGGGAGTTGATTCTGGCAGTCTGCAAATATTCTTTTTGGTGTGGTGAAAAGGTTCGGCCTAATGTATTGGGGAGCCTGGACTAGATTAAGTGGGGGGGGGCAATTCCTCTCGGTGACAGGTGGCCCACCTATTAAAAGCATAGAGGAACATTTTAGTTAAAGTTAATTTCCTGCAATTACATACATTTCACCATGGGTCAAAGAGAAAATGTTCAAAATGTACAGCTAAGTTCCTCTTAGTCATTGAGCTAATGTTCTTATTCAGGGTGACTACAGTAGTGTAATCATTTTGGACCTGGATTGTTCCGTGCACTGTGCTCTACCGACTGAGCTACATGGGATCTTTGTTCTTGCACTTCCACAAATACTCCCACGATGCTGAGAGGAATGGGCCCCATCTTTAAATGAATGACACGCAATTCTGCTTTTTACGTGCAATATTACATCATCTTTTCTGCAATTGTACTGCTACTGCAAATTTGGGTTGACATATATTTCTAAATGTTACGATGTCAGTGAGAATTACGAAGATAATCAAAGGTGTCCCCCTGGACATTCCTGGTCCCCAGGGTGTACAGGGGCCATGCAGCAGGCCGGCCCTGTCTAACAGGGCTAATCTTCTCCGCTCTATTCCTCCACACACCATTCTCCCTCTTACTTTCCCACAATCCCTTTCAGGCTGATGTGTTCATCACAGGTCTGTCTGTCTGTCCGGCTGCACCGTGGATCTTTCTGTCTCAGGGGTCCGGGGTGGATTAAGGTTGTGTGTGTGTGTGTGTGTGTTTGTGTGAGATCAATTAGAGACACTGCTGGAATTAAGTGAGAACATCTCCTACGGCTCACGGCACTCCCACACACCCTATCCACGCGGCTGTACACACGCGTGCACACACGCACATACACTTAGAAAAACAGACACACAGAAACACCAAGTCAGTTCACATTCTCCATGAGTGGGTGACTATTTGGCAGATTGCATGGTTTTATCTGACGCCGCAGCTAAATGAGGGTGTCCTTCAGTGTGGTGTATGCTGCTTCGTTAGGACTAATGTGGTTGGGACTAATATGGCTGGGAGCTGGGCAGGGCGTGAGGCTGTGCCAATGTGCCACACACTAGTAAGAAAGGATTTTACCTCTGTTCCTTCCTTTCATCTTCTCCCCACTCCCCTCCTTTGGGTCCCCCTCGCTGCTTCTCCCCTCCTCTGCCACCTCTCCCCCCCACCTCTTCTCTCGGCCTGAAATAATGAGACTGTACCTGGCACGTACAATAAGGGACCAATCAATAAAATACAGCGCTGCTTCGTGCACTGGCCCCACTCCAGCAAAGACAGAAAGAAAGAAAGAGGGAGGGAGAGAAAGATGGAGGGAGAGGGGGAGAGAGAGAGGATGAGAGATGAACACGTATAACATCAACAAGCTCCACATGCCCACATGTTATTATAAATTCTATTATTCAGTGAACCTGCAAAGTTATTAGTGACATACTGTAGTTATAATCAAAAATAAAAAGGTTTGGCATGGACAGAGATACATGAGATGATGGTTGAGTCGGTGTGCTCTTCTAACAGTCCTTTGCGGTCCAACTAACTTACATGACTGAATAACAGCTTTTCCCAATGATAACCGAGTCCTTCAGGTGTCTTAGCATATTCAGGTCAGCAACTCACTAGGGAAGGCCTGTCTGAACAGATCCATCCCTCCCCGTAACCCTCGATCGACAGGCGCGTGTTACCACAGGTATTGATTGTTGACCCCCTCCCCACCAGATCTCCAGCAGCGCCACCCTAGAGGGCAAAGGTCAACTGAAGTTCACATCGGGGAAGTGGAGTCCCCATCATAACTGCACCCAGCTAGCAACAGCCAACGACACGGCTATCAGAGGGTGGGATCTCCGCACAATGAAGTAAGTGGCATACAGTAATACACACATAAGAAACCACTGGGTTCTATAAAGGTTCTTATGTGTAGCCCAGTAGTACTAAACTATTACGGTTTATGGTGTAGTCATTAGTATTTTGGAACCACTGGGTTTTAGTATTTAAAGTGGTCCTTCTTTTGGCGGTTCCATGTGATGTTCCCCGAGTGCCTCGCGACACTGTTACGCCCAAACAGGGCAGAGTGATGAAGGTGACCAACGGAGCACTTCATTCGGATGCGACCGTCCCCATCAGCACCGTGCTGGATCCCCCTCTCCGCCCGCTGCCGTTGACCTTACGTCCCCATTCAGACACATCAACCTTTGGCTCTGTACGCCCTCCACACACGCACATAATCACTACGCTGTGACCTGCTGTGACTGAAAGGCTCTGGCCCGGCCCGGCCCGGAGGGGAGACTGTCACACGCAGGGAGCGGTGGCGAGAGAGAGAGAGACATTGAAAGGGAGATGGAGAGAATAGGGAAAGAGAACAAGCGTGTCAGAGAGAGGGAGGTATTTGGGTGATCGAGTGAGGTCAAGCTGTGTGGGCTCCGCTGAAGGAATAATAATCACCTCAATCGATTGCTATGATAATGACAACACACGGGACGAGGGAGGAGGGAGGAGGGGGGGGCTGGAGTGGCAGGGGAGGGGAGCAGTGGGAGAGGAAAGGGGGAGAGGGAGAATGGATGGATGGAGAGTGTACATTACGGAGAAATGTGTCAGAAATGCATTCATAAAGACCCAGTTAGGATTTATTTTTGTGAAATTCCAGTTAGTTGTTATTCCTGAGCTGTGTTCCTCCTTAAGAGTAGCGTGACGCCCCCTGCTGGGGTTTGGAGAGACATTGGGACCTACAGAAAGCCAAGGACACACTGCTGAGTGTGAATGTAGAGATGTGTGCAGGCAGTGTATGAATGCACTATGTGGGTGTGTATGTGTGTGTGTTTTTATGTCGACTGCAATTGTGTGTGTGTGTGTGTGTGTGTGTGTGTGTGTGTGTCCAGTTGGTGCAGCAGCTGTGTGATGGCAGTCTGTGAGCACGGTCCAATGGTCACGCAGTCGTTCTCCTCGGTGTGTGTCTGGGCCCTGGCTCATCTCGCTGTGCACCAGCCCAATCTGGGCCCGGCTCAGAGACTCTCCGTCTACTCAGAGACACCCTGTCTGCTGCCCCCCTCCAGCCGCCTTAAAGACACAGTACACCGGAGGCACATGACACATACTCACACAGGCATGTTGACGTGTGTCTGTGTGTTCTGCTCTGTCGCTGGCTGGGTCTGTCACTAGGAATGTTCTCTCAGTGCATCACTTGCAAAACCCAGTTTCGACCAAATCTGCTGTGAGACGGAGGCGCGCGCACACACACACACACACACACACACCTCCAGCTGTGCGGTAGCTGTAGGCCTGCCTCTACAACATGCACGACTGGATGCTTATGGAAACGCAGTGCAGTGCTGCAGTCAAACTGGTGGCTCTCTAGCTCTTTCTGTACTGTAAAGAATCATAGACAGCTGGCCATGTCTGTGTGTGTGTGTGTGTGTGTGTGTTTGTGTGCGCGCGTGTGTGTTTGTGTGCGTGTGTGTGTGTGTGTGTGTGTGTGTGGGGAGGGTGTGTATAGGTTGTTTTAACTTGTTTACCAAGCCCAGTATTCTCTGGTTTATGGGTAAAGCGGACGTGTTTTTAATAGTGTTTCCTCCACTGTGGCCTGTGATAGTGAGCCAGTGGACTACGGCAGCACTCTAGTGTGATTGATGCCGGTGCTATTTGCTCCATCACCTCCTTGGCAGAGAGGCGACACACCGCAGGCGCTCAGACGGTCACGGGCATTAGACGACAATAGAAAACCAGACAGGAAAGAGGGACTTGACAGGGGGACAGGGGGACCATCTTACCCAGACAGAATTGAAGACACAAGAGGACTGTAGCTCTCAAAATGATTCACCCCCCACACTTTTTTTTCTTTTAAAACTTGAAATCTCCAATAATGTCAAAGAAAAATGCATTCTACAAATTGTTCTTAATTTATTACAAATATAAAACAATCACATTATTAGTTGAAGTACACCTTTGTGCAATTAAGGTAATTCACATGATTTCAGGTTAGGAAGTAATAACTGATTATCTAGATGAGAAGGGCACTTGTCAGGGAGGCAACCAAGTCTCTAATGGAATTACAGGCTTTCAGTGCTGAGCTGGGAGACACTGTTCTTAATGCAACAACAGGCCAGATGACTCACAAAAGTGGTCCCTATGGGAGAGTGGCAGGAAGAAAGCCATTGCTGAAAAAGTCACATCAAATCTTGGCTAGTGTTTGCCAGACCAAGTGGAAGATGAGAATAGAGCAGCAATAGGCTGGGTGCTTCACAAAAGTGGCCTTCATGGAAGAACACCATCCTGAGACCACCATCCCTACCGTAAAGCATTGTGATGGCAGCATCAAGCTATGGGGATGCTTCTCTGCTCAAGGCCTGGAAAGCTTGTGACGATAGAGGGCAAAATGGATGCAGCAAAGTACAGAGAAACCCTTCAAGAACACCTGTTGAAGTCTCCAAGAGACTTGGGACTTGGGAGAATTTTCCTTTTCCAGCAGGGCAATGACCCCAGACATAGAGCCCAAGCTTAAAACAGGAAATGTCCTAAAATGGCCCAGCTGAATGTAATCCAATTGAGAATGTGGAGAGACTGAAATTGGTATTCTCCAAATGTCTACATCCAACTTGTCGGAGCTTAAGCAATTTTGCAAAGAACTATGAACAGATATTACTGTTTCTGTGTGCAAGCTTTTAGATACTCCAAATAGTCTATTGGCTGTAATTGCTGACAAAGGTGCCTCTACAAAGAATTGACTAAAGGGGATGAATCAGTTATGTTCTGCCTTGTATTTGAAATTAATTGAGAAAAACTTGTAGATAATTTTTTTTATTGAATCCATTTTCATTTCATGTTGTAACACAAAATGTGGAAACGTCCAAAGTGGGTGAGAGACACTGTATAGCCAGAATGATGGCAGTAAGTATGGATCCAAAATTGCCAGGTTTTCCAGAAATTTTGCATTTGGGCTTTTGGATTTCTTGCTTATTCAATGATACCAGAACTCTTTCTAAAGCAGTTTACCACAGTTCCTGGGAATGTTCTGAAAGGTTACCCAAAATTTGCCATACCATCCTTTTTATTTTATTAATTCAGTCAACCATTTCCTCCCCCAGTGTTTTGGAGTTTTACCAAAATGTTGTAGTACTAGTGAATTTCCCTCAGCCCTTCACAGTCACAAGCTAACCATTTATGAAAGGTTTGCCTACTGTGATTGACATGTGTTTGTTCATTTGTCGTTAACCTCCTGAACTTTGTCTGTCAAATGAATCATCCATGACCTTCTCAACCAAAGCTGTCCCGAAGAGGGCTCTGGTGGCAGCAGCAGGATCCCAGTCCTTCAGCCATGCTTGGATGCCTAGACAATGTTGTTCTACCACTCCACTAAGCAGACCGCATTATAAGTTTATTAGAAAATGTCAGATTAATGCTTTACAGAGTTTATTGGCCCAGCTCCTCGATTTGTCCTCTATATAAACAGTAACATTAGTGACACTTTTTTGCTCTGAGACTTATACTGTTAGCAATAAAGACATCTCTCAATCAACCGACACCATTGATGTCATAATCCCTTACTTTTATGCATGGACAGTCTCACCCTTCCTCCTCTCCTCCCAGCCCCTCTCAAAGCCAGGCTTTAATTTTGATAAACGATGAAATGATTTCTCTCCTTTTTTCTCCCCGTCGCTGTTGTCATAGAAACAAAGACCTGTGGTGAGAGTGTGAGGTATCCAGTCTATCCCCTCAGTATAGCGATTTATCACCCACTGGGGTTATAGGGGGGCGCTTTGTGTGTGTGTGTGTGTGTGTGTGTATATGTGTGTGAGTGTTTGTGTGCCTACGCTTGTGTGTGTAATAGCCTGTGCTGGCCCTTACTGCCGTAAGGGAGGATGAGTTTAGATTTGGTTTCAATGTGTCCGCGGGCTTAGGCTAGGAAGGCCTATAATCCCCATTACTTTGTCAGGGGGACGCCAGCCAGGCTGTGCTCAGGATCCCTATTTCATATTTGCCGGGTGGAGGGAGCGGAGCCGGATGCTCAGAAGCATTTTGGAAGCACCGAAACTAACCCAATTTCCTGCTCCATTTCCCCCACGCGTCCTATTCCACTGGGGGCAGAGTTTACGACACACGCACGCACGCACGCACGCACACACAGGAACACAGAATTGGTGTGAGGCGTTTCGCGTCGAAATACCATCTCAAGTAATTTTAAAAGCCACAAGATTAAATAGTGTTGACATTTTCTTTGGTTAGAAGAAGCTAATGGCAGTGTCCGTGAAGCCCTAGTCTGGTCTGCTGCAGTCGGCTGAACCAGAGAGACCAGATAGGCATGAAGCCATATCGACTGTCACCCTGAACTCGCGTACTCCACAGCAGGTCATTTTTTTTTATACCTTTTAAATTACATTTGTATTAATCATGTTAATTGCATTATGAGATCAGCAGGCGGTATGGTAGGTCTTGCCTGGTGGCAAGTGGCCGAGAGCACTGTGGGTGAAGCTGTCCCCTAGGCTACCCGTCCTGTTCAGTCGTCAGAATCGTAGAGGGCAGGAAGATGCCATAGGGATGGAAAGTGGTAGAGGTGAGGAATGGGCAGGGGAAGAGATGTGTATAGTTAAGGACCAAACAAGGGGTTAGAAGGTCAGTGCAATGGGACTGTAAATGTTCCATTGGAGAAACAGAGAGGAGTGACGCTTGCCATAGAAATGATTTCTGAAGCAGAAGAATCTCTCCTTTCTTCTCTGTTTTGTCATCGCTTTCCTCATGACCAAACACTTCGCTCGGCTCAGGATTTGGGAGGATAAGGAAGCCAAGGCCGTGTGTGGTGATGGCTCCTGTCTTTAGAAACCGTCAGCAGGCTTTCACAGGACAGGAAGCGCCTGGTCTTCACATCTACTGAATGAAAATACCGGCTTCCCTCGCCTGTTGTTGTGTTGTTCATTTTATCTTTCAACTTACTCCTTTTTATTTCTCACGTCTCCAAACGCCCTTCTTTTTTCTCTCTCTTCCATATTCTCCCTATTCACCTCAACTTCTCTGTCTCTCCCTCCCTGTTCATATCTAACCCTGCTTCTCTCTCTCCCATATTCTTCCTCCCATCCTCTCCTCTCTGAACCCCTTCCTATCCCCCCCTGCGTCCCCTGCTCTATCCCATCACTCTCGTCTCCAGTCAGATTTACTGTATAGAGAATGCTCACGGGCAATTGGTGAGAGACCTGGACTTCAATCCCAACAAGCAGTACTATCTGGCCAGCTGTGGGGACGACTGCAAGGTCAAATTCTGGGATGTGAGGAACATCAGTGAGCCAGTGAAAACCCTGGAGGAGCACTCCCACTGGTAGGTTTCTGTCACACACCTTAGTGACACACAACCGCACGCGCACACGCACACACACACATAAAATACAGTCACCTCCAAAATCTATGACAACCTTGATAATGATAATTTAAAAAAAACATGTCTGTCTAAAATAAGACAGGCCTCCATGTGGCACAGTAGCCTAAGACACTACCTAACTGCTCAGATGTGTCCTTCGAACCAGGTGTTTGAATCCTAGTCGCAGCATACCCATCCTCAACGCCTGGGGATTCCGCGGACTGGAGAATGTCCATGCGTGTTGAGCGAGCAGTGTCATAAGAAGTGCTTGATGAGATGTTCTGCAGAGAAAACGTGTTTTGATCTTAGGCTCATTCGCTCCTGCTGTGGAAACGGTTGTGTGAATGTGAATTGTGGCCATAAAACATCGGGAGAGGAGAAAAATATCATAGAAAGATTATATGAATAAAAGCCTGCAAAAAGAATATTATTGCCGGACCGCGTAAGCGGAGCCGGCCTAGAAGAGCGAATGTTTCTTTCTTACTTACTTACGGACTGAGTGAGTGAGTGTCTGACATAATGCCTGAGGATTTGTTCAGGACCGAAAAAAACTTTGCTGGCTACAACCATCAGTATCCACATTATAGGAAGCCTAAAATAAAACAGATCTGGTGGATATTAGGATTTGTTCAGGATAGACAAACACTGGTCACACAATTCTCTTCTCTCTTCACTTGATGAAAAAGTCAGTAATCGTCACCTATATTGATAGATATTGTATCAATGTCATTCACAAAGGGCTAATAAGCTTTAAAGATGGCCAGTGGCAAAAGTCATACTGTTCATAAATGCTATTTATGCTGGAGGTAAATTGAATATGAAAAGTTACTCGGTTTAGCAAAATGCTTAATGGTGTCTCACGCATATTCAAAATGTATGGCTCTGTGGCGTAGTGGTTAAAGGCACAGCCACTTACGTGGGAGACCCGGGTTTGAATCAAGTGAGGGGACAATCACTGCTTTTTATTGCAGGCCGGCTGAACAAGGCTTGTCTGGTTTCTTGTTTTCTACTACAAAAAGTTGAGACGCTGTTTAACATGAAACAGAATGCAATGATGTGCAAATCATTCCAAACCTATATTCAATAGAAAATTGTTAAAAGAATATATACAACTCCTGTATCTAATGTTGAAACTGATTTTTTTTTAATTGTTTCTTGAAAAATACATGCCCACTTTGAATGTGATGCCAGCAACACATTTAAAAAAACTTGGGACATGGGCAACAAAAGACAGAAAGTTGTTTAATGCAAAAAAGGCCTGGTGGAACATACCACAACTAATTAGGTAAATTGGCAACAGGCCAGTTACATGATTGGGTATAAAAAGAGCATTCTAGAGTCTTTCATAAGTAAAGATGGGTAGGGGTTCACCACTCTGTGAAAGACTGCCCAAGCAAATAGTGAAACAATTTAAGAATAATGTTTCTCAATGTAAAATTGCCAAGAGTTTGCGGATGTCATCATCTACGTTACATAATATCATTAAAAGATTTGGAGAATCCATAGAAATCTCCATACGCAAGGCCAAAAACCAATACTGTATTGGCCCTCAGGCATTAAAAACAGACACAATTCTGTAGTGGACATGATTGCAAGGGCTCAAGAACACTTCTGAACCCCATTGTCTGTAAACACAGTATGTCGCCACATCGACACAAATGCAAGTCAAAACTCTACCATGCAAAGAAGAAACCTTATATAGAAAATCCAGAACTGTCACCGCCTTCTCTGGGCCCAAGCCCATTTAAGATGAACTGTCCTGTCCTGTGGCCTGACGAAACAAAATGGACAACGTGTCCTCCGAGCTATAAAATGAAACCATCAGGTTTCTTATCAGCGGCACAGTTCAAAAGCCAACAACCGTGATGGTGTGGGGTTGTATTAGCGCACAGGGCATGGGTGACTAGCTGTGAAGGCGACATTCATGCTGACCCATTTCAACAGGTTTTGGAGCAAGATATGCTGCCATCCAGACAACGTCTTTTTCAGCGAAATCCTTGCTTATTTCAGCAAGACAATGCCACACCACGTTCTGCACTTATTACAACATCATGGCTCCGTAGTAAAAGAGTCCTGGTGCCTGCCTGCAGTCCAGACCTGTCACCCATTGAAAACATTTGGCACCTTATGAAAAAAACTACAAAGGAGGCCCCGAACTGTTGAGCAGCTGAAATCCTTTATATCAAGCAATACTACAGCAATTGGTCTCTGTTCCCAGTTCTTACAGAGAATTATTAAAAGAGGTGATGCAACACAGTGGTAAACATGCCTCTGTCTCAACTTTTTTTAAATGTGTTGCTGGCATCAAATTCTAAATGTATTTTTCCAGAAACAACACAATAACATACCAAAAACTAGATTTTAAATGTTTGAAGTCATGGTCCTGGGGTCTTGGTTGTCCACTACAAACATGCATCCTTGACGGCACAATAGCTTCCATCATATACAGTAAATGTAAACATCATTGGCATTTGTCAGCTTCCGCCATCGTAAGCATTCTGACACAATCATACATGCAGGTTTTTCCTTTGCTTTCTAGCTGTGAGGTAGTAAGTCCTGGTAGATAAACACTGAGTCCTACAGATTACATCATTCTTGCACTGATTTTAATGGGAAGGGATTAGCTACTCACCACATTCAAGCATGCGTGCATGAAAACGTCACTTTGCCATTACGATGTAGACTAGTGATATAGGACAGATACGTTTGTATATATCTCAGTTAGATGTAAGGCTTGCTTGCTATTTAAATGCAGAATTTACAAGTACTGGTCAAGGAGAAATAAGGCCAACAGCTTGCTTTTCTGGTCAATTTCAGCCTGTGTATTTCTCCTTTGCTTGAAATCTATATTTATTTGGGTTGTTTGTAGAGCTTTATCATCATTTATGTGAGACTGGCAATACTGTACAACGACCAGATCCAAATAAACAAGAGAAAATCAATGGGAATACGCGGAATTTATAAACGTGAATGAGCCACAAAAAAATCTGTAAAGTACTCCATTTCAAATTACATCTTTCCTCTATAACCTTTGTAATATATTTAGCATTTTTCTGCATTTGTAAGGTGGCCATCTTACAAATGTTCTCCTTTAGAGCACAAATGGTTCCTTCAAAGTAAATGGCTCCTTTGAAGTGGGTTCGTCTGCTTGTGAAATCCAATGAGGACAAGACGTGCAGCGCAGAAAGCATCAAACAGATCCAAGCCTGTCACAAGCACTGGTCATAAGCACTGGTCGACGTGAAAACAGTGTTGGTGAAATGAGTGACTAACATACATTAATTCAATTACCGTACAAGCCTTGTGGTCACAACATTAGCTTGTTATTATATGTGAAGAACATGTCTGTCAGAGATTAAGTGCATTGTACTTGTACCGTGTTCAGGTGTGGGTTATCGGTTGAGCCATGTGTTAGCGGTAGCTATTCTATGATAAGCTGCCGTGCTCAGGGCAAAGTAGCTGAACACTGCTTATTGCAGTCAGACGTGTGTGTGTGTCTGTGCGTGTGTGTGTGTCTGTCTGTGTGTCTGTGTGTGTAGGTATTGACATGCTCTCTCTCTCATGAGCTGAATAGATAATGACTCTGTCTGACAGCCAAACCATGCTGTTGATGCAGCTGGAGCAGCACATCAATCACTGCATGATAAAGACAACCACCCAGACAGACAGACGGACAAATTATATTATCTCTAAAAGAGAGAGAATGGCCACGTGTCCATAATAGTTGATGTAGTTCCATTGCGATAGATGGGAGGTTGCAGTGTGTGTTTTCTGAGTAGTGCCTTAGGGCTCAGAGTATTAGGGACAATTTTTTAGGAGGGAAGAGGATTAGCCGAGCGTAGGGAAAGGGTGCGCTGAGCCAGATTTTCTGTCAACAGCCCAGTTATCCTTCAATCCCTCTCTATAAGGAGCTAGGATTCACCGCTGAGCTCTGCCCTAGGCTAATAGAGAGAGAGGGAAAGAGAGATGGAGAGAGACTGGAAGGGAATGACAGAGGGAAAGAAAGAACAGGAAGAGTGTGGAAGAGATAGATGGAGATAAAGTTTATGAAATGATTAGCTTAATTAACTAGCCATCATTACACAACACCTCATGGCAGTACATATTGAACAGTGGGGAAACAACGCCCAGAACCACATTCAAATACTGACAGAGGGGCTATTGGGAGAATGAGAGGGATTGGCGCTCCTATGCGGGTCCGGTTTTTGAGCCACACACAAGTGTTGACTACATCTGTTCTGAGAGCCAACCAAACACACAGAAGAACAAATTTGGTAAGGCAACATTACCCACCCGCAAAGATTTAGTTTGTAAAGCCAAACCGTTACCCAAACAAATATGTATTTATTCATGCCTCCAGACATAATGAATCTATTATAAACTTAACTTCAATCTCCTGCGTGAATTTGATTTAGGGTCTGCTTCTCTGAATCGTTTAAGTGACAACATTATGTACAGTATACTGATTCAAATATCACACGCCTACCTGCCGCTGACAGCTTTTGTGGGCTGCCCATCCAAAATCAACCAGGTTGTTATTTTTATCCATGAACCCCCCAAAATATTTCCATAAACATTTTGCTCGCTCAGCATCTGTGCACAATTCATTACTTACTGATTGCTTGATAATCTTTCATTTCTTCTGTTCTATTAACGCTAACTAGATATTTTCCACCTAGCAACAGATGCAATTCTCACGTCGCATGAGGGGACAGTTCCTGCTCTACTCCCTCACTGTGTCAAGCTGACCATCTCACCTCTCACAGACAGAAATGTGTTTTTATGTTTATATAAAATGTTTCTGACCCTCAGAGTAATAGTTCTGAGGTGCATGCAAACCTGCAGGTTAAAATAATGTTTGTTTTCCACCTGCTGAGGGATTTATTTGTGGTCTATCGGCAGGCAACCGATCAGATGCAGGACTCTAGGGGACAAAAAAGACACAAATAAAATAGTACATTTAGAAATAGGATGGTTTACAGTTGCCCATTCTCTAAGACTGTGAGTTTGTGTGTACCCAGGGTGTGGAGTGTGCGCTACAACCACTCTCACGATCAGCTGATCCTGACTGGCAGCAGTGACAGCAGGGTGATTCTGTCCAACATGGTGTCCATCTCCTCTGAGCCCTTTGGCCACCTGGTGGACGACGATGACCTCAGCGACGGAGAGGACAACCACCATGATGAAAAGTACGGATACCCTGAAAACTCAAAACCATTATGAGATATCCACCCTCATTGTCACATCCGTCAGTACTATCTACTTTCTACTATGATCTGTCCAGAGCTGTACCGCCTCAGCCCTGATGGACAACCTCAGTCACAACTGTGCACTGTCATTTCTTTATTTTACCTTGTAAGCTCAGGGGTTAGAATCAGCAACATTTTGTTTACTGGCCCAACTCTGTTGACCTCTAGGCTATTTGCCATCCCTTGTATTTAAAGGGGTACAACAGCTGTTTCCTGTAGTAGCTATGGAATCAATCCACCTTTATTGATGAAGCACATTTCTTACAATAATAATGTTGAGAAAAAAGTTAAGTATTAAAAAATACATAACTATATAGTAGTAAACCACTAACATTACATTAAAATGGTCAAATATAATTGGACCCGAGAGACTAATGTAGAAAACTATGATATACTATAGAAAACGTGATTGTCTACATAGTGAATGGGATTGTAAACAAAAAGTAGTCTGTGTAAAAGCACGGCTGAAATGATTCTTTATCCAGCAGGCTAATTGTCAAGCCCGTACCACAGTGGCTGAAGGCACCAAACGTTTCGGCTCTGACCTTTAGAAAAAACAATCAGGCCCATGCCAGAGTATCTGAAGGACTGAGCATGTACCAACTGTATTTCAACAGCATGTCAGACATGTATTCTGGTGTCAGGTCCCATATTGCTTTAAATCAAGAAATACTTTTTTTATGAATTCTAAATTTATCAGGCAGGGATTTACGAAAGGGTGTTATGAGAGCGTTCCTTCTAGTCTTAGCGCATTTCTGCCTCATTCTGAAGGTATGGTCTTTTGAAAGACTCCAGAGCATAACCGTAGACCAGTTGTACTGGTACCATACACAAGTGGCCAAAAATAACTAGTTGAAAGCCATGCCCACACTAAGCCACACCTCCACCACTGTTTAATATTCCAAGTGTTGGCTGCAAAAATAAACCATTACACTAGACAAACACATCCCATGTCATCATATTTATACCAGTGAGGTGTGCACATCTCTGTGTATTCCAATCTTTTGGTACCCCAGGGAACAGTAACTTCTTAGCTGTTTGTCTGACAGCGGTGTAGACGAAGCCAGAGTGAGGCTGTGTGGAGGAGTACTGCACCTGAGGCCTTGAGCAGGAACACAAAGAAAACGTGTGGACATTATTACTCATTGAAGTAGACTTTTGTGCGTGCATTGGTGTCTATAGCCTTGTTCTTTACTGTGTGTGTGTGTTTGTGTGCGTGCGTGCGTGCGTGTGTGTGCGTGCGTGTGTGTGCGTGTGTGTGTCTTAGGAGTAAGGAACCCCTGCAGGACAGCATCATCTCAACGTATGAGGAGCATGAGGACAGTGTGTATGCAGTGGAGTGGTCCTCAGCAGACCCGTGGCTCTTTGCCTCCCTCAGCTATGACGGCCGTCTGGTCATCAACCGGGTCCCTTGCGCACTCAAGTACCGTATCCTGCTCTAGACAGACGCCGTCCGCCGCACTGAGGACAAGAGCGCCGAGAGAGGGAGAAACCTGAGGTACCAGAGGAAAAGCCCAAAAGAGGCCGAGTTGAGAGTAACACAACCAGACCCTGAATTCAGTTCAGTTGAGCAGATTTTATTGACATGGACATCCAGGTTACTAACATTGTCTGAATATACATAGGATAACAGCACACACCAATCACACTCTGGATCTCTATCTCACTTGCTCAGTCTTTCTCTCCATCTCTCTCTGTACATAGATGTAAATCTAATTATCTTCCTCTACCTCTCTATGACCAAAAAGGATAAAGCTAGACACTCCTTTGCCCTTTTGATGACTGTATGCTTGCTTGGACATTAAAGAAATTTGGCATGCATTTGTTCTGCATAACTAATGTCTGTTCTAGTCTTTGTGTCAGGATGTAAACGGATTTTGTTTATTGTTATGGCCCACATTTTTTTATTAAGCTTATATATTACAACTATTTAGATTTGTAGCACAATATCAAGTAAAGGTTTTTACTTTTCCATTCCACTGGTAGTTTATAATTAAAACTCATTTTCTGAAGGGCTGAAACACATCTGCCTTTGACCCTCTCTTTGTAAAGTAATAATAGGGTGAAGGACCTAGGTGGGGGCAATTAGACCCAGGTGAGGGACCTAGGTAAGGGCAATTAGACCCAGGTGAGGGACCTAGGTGAGGGCAATTAGACCCAGGTGAGGGACCTAGGTGAGGGCAATTAGACCCAGGTGAGGGACCTAGGTGAGGGCAATTAGACCCAGGTGAGGGACCTAGGTGAGGGCAATTAGACCCAGGTGAGGGACCGAGGTGAGGGCAATTAGAACCAGGTGAGGGACCGAGGTGAGGACAATTAGAACCAGGTGAGGGACCTAGGTGAGGGCAATTAGACCCAGATGAGGGACATAGGTGGGGGCAATTAGACCCAGGTGAGGCTAATTAGACCAAAGTGAGGGACCTAAATGAGGGCAATTAGTCCGGGGTGAGGGACTGGGGGAGGGACATAGGTGAGAGCTATTAGACCAGGGTAAGGGACGTAGGTGAGGGTAATTTGACCGGGGTGAGGGACCTAGGTGAGGGCAATTAGACCGAGGTGAGGGACCTAGGTGAGGGCAATTCGACTGGGGGGAGGGACATAGGTGTGAACTATTAGACCGGGGTGAGGGACATAGGTGAGGGTAATTAGGCCGGAGTGAGGGACCTAGGTGAGGGAAATTAACCAGCAGATAGAAACAAAAACAGAAGTGTTTCAGCCGTCCAGGATCAGAGTTGCACAGCTCGGTTATAGGTCATTAGACATGTCTTATGCAAGCTGGGGTAGCTCTGAAGGAAGCTGCCCCAGAGAAATTATGTTATTTGTTGACTCAATGCTAAGGGCAGAGCTGGCATTTCTAACAGGCTGCATGCTGAGAGGACATTTGACCAGGGTTGGTCATAGTTGAGATATAAGTTGGGGCAAACCCTCCTCATTTTGTCAATCAATAATTTCTGTCTGGGAGCCAGCTCTTACTATACCTATGGTTGGGTTGGGATGGCTTTGTCAGTTTGTGGTGTGCATGTTGGAGTTGCCATTCAACTAGCTACTTTATTGTTTGGGGTGGATGTGTCAGTGAGTGATGTGTGTGGGTGTGTGTTTCTTGAAGTAATAGTTTGTCACGTGAAATTGATGACAGTTAATTAGCTGAAGTCTATTTAAAAAGACCTGGTATAAAAAACAATCTGAAAATAACAGTCCTCATCTGGGTTCAGCTGTGCAGAATATTCTAATAGGTCTACCTTTAGAAAACTGGACAGGGTGAAGATCAACTAAATCATAGTTGACATCAGAGGCATCGCTAGGATCACAATACATTCAGGGCTAACCCACCCTCCCGCCCAGGACAGAATAACAGGGTTTTGAATGTACATGTGGAAATGTTGATGTACACGCTAGCGGCCTACCAGTCTACATTTTGGTCCGTTTAAAATCTGGGGCTATAGCCCCTGACGCCCAGGTCAAACAACGCCACTGGTTGACATACATATTTGGTATATGATGCTTCCAGGTTGGTGTACCTACAAACAGTTGTCAGTTTATTGTATTCAGAATACGAAGTTTGCCCTACTAGAAGGGCAAATATCACATCTCATTTAGCGAAATGTAACCGATTTGCTCTGACCGCCCACGCGGCTCAGCACTGATTACCTCTGAACTCAAAATAAATCGATCAGACCTACAGCGTCAATGCGCTGTGATACACCGGAAGTTAATGCAATTCAATTGGAACGCTGCGATTGCCTTGCAGAATTGCAGTGCAGAAACAGTTGCAGAACGTTGGGTCTTGTGTAGGCGGGGTAGTTGGGCGGAAGTAGAAACGAAAGGTGAATGTCGAAATTTTCTGCACGTATAAAAATGTATCTTATAAAAAAAATCACACAGGTTCGCCACAATAATAGTACTTTTTTTTTTATTCACTAACATTTATAGTACATGTTTAAGAAAGAATATTGTGCAAGCATATTACGTTTGACCGCCTATAATAATAAAGCTTGGAGGTTTTTACAACACTTAACAGCCAAGATTGTATTGGTAGGCACATTCAATGAGACCTACTGCTGAGAGCGAAAACAGGTCTGGGACCTTCCCCAACTGAATGTTTTGGATTTATGAAACAATTTCTCCGCTACTTTTTCGTCTGGAACAAGGCCAATACAACCACCCGTTGCAGAAGACAGGTCGACGGACAAAAATGGACTCCAAATAACGAGATTTAATTTGTCAAGTTGAGTGCCTTTTCATTGGTCTCGGGTAAGGATATAATTGATTTGTAGTGTTTAATACCGTAACTGGAATTAGGAACAAAACAATTTAATGTAAAGGGCTTGTATTAAAACCCATGTTATGGTAACCTGCTCTAAAAATCTGTATAGCTTTTTCATGAGAAATTGGACTGAGAACGATGAAAAGTCTAAAAACCACATGGTTATGTTAGCATGCTGCTAGCTAGCCAATAATTGGTAGCAGTACGTAGCTACTTGATAGTATACTCAGCGAAAATAATTCTCAATGCGTTCTGAGTAATTGCGTAGCTTAGCCATTTCACACCTGTTGCATTGTCTTTTAGTGAGTTTCGTTTTAATGAACGAAGATCATTACTTTTTTTGTTTCCTGAATGCAAGAGCGTGCATTTCCCAGGATTTTTTTAAGAGAACCGTGACAGCCCACGCAGAAAAGTTTTCCCGCTTTCTAAATTCATCTTCATGGGTCTCACCAGTTAGTTTCATCTGCTATACGTAATTAGAAGCCAGGCATTATACTGAGTTAAGTAGGCTATATCACATGTATCTGGTACATATGTTTTTTTTAATGCAAAAAGGATAACCACAGATTTAAACATCAACCTTTAGTCAAAGCTGCTGCCATTCAGCAAACAAATGGAAATAGCTGCTGATCCATGATTCATTTGTCACCAGCAGACGTCAAAAAGATCAGAGTAGCCGATTGGTTAACTTCACTCAGGCGGCCGTAATATAAGATAGGGTCTGTGTTGCTGTTACTATACTGAGAGCAACACAAACTGATCTTATTTCAACAATTTTGTAATATTATATTGTCTCCATTCACAAGTTCCACGTGTAGTAAAGTGGTGTGAAATAACATTTATATATAAAAACGATGCATGTGTACAGCAAAATCAATATTGGACAACTCTTTTGCTTGGTCCTGTGGAGATGTTCAAAAGATGTGACACGATTAAAGAAATTATTGGTTGTTTTGGTAAAATAAAACAAAAAAGGCTAAGAAAGTGTCTGCCTCCATGCCTCAAAGGCCTGGTCATCATGGCCTGTTACTTAAATGAACCCATGGCACCGTGGTTCCTAGGTGGCGGGTTGAAGCCTGGATAGAGGGAAAAAACTCCCTCCCCAAACTCTCTCTTCACTCACTTCGCCAATACCCTTTCTCCTCATCTTCCTGTCCCACCTCCTTTCTCCCTTTCAGCCCATGTCCTCCCTTTCCCCCAGTGCTGTCTTCTTGTACGGAGTGTGTTGACACTGGTCGATAGTGACAGTGGTAGCCTTCGTTAAAGCCAGACACTGCTGACAGCCCTGTTAATTGCAGCTTGACTCTGCTCAGGGCTCAGTCTCCAAACAGAGCCCCATGGTGCCAGGGGAACCAGGGGAGGCTGTGGGTCTTCATTAACAATGCCCAGGATGGAGCCCAGGACTGGGTTGGAATGCAGACTAACGCCCTTCATCTCGTCTGGAAGGCAGCTCACATCCACATCCCTCATTATAGCTCAGTCAATTATTGAAAAGGGGATCTGGGGGGCGCAGGGTTTAAAGTGGTTTTAGACGCTGAAAACATCTTCCTCAAACCCATTCTTCTATCCAGCTTGTCATTAACTTGAGGTTGTGATGCTTGTCAGTTGTCACCCAATTAGAACCATGCATGCGCGCACGTGCCCGAACACAGTGCCACAGCATCACACACCTCTCCTGTGTCCTCTACAATAAACTGCTGGTGAGACAAGCTTGTAGGTATCTGGCACTTTGCATGTTCTTTTTGTTTCTTAAGGACCTGCTATGTAAGAGTTTGTGTTTCTGACTTAACCATGTTATGGGTCCCCAAACTGGTTAAATCAGAAGAAGTTCACCCAAATGTTTATGATTCAGGTGTTTAGGGCAAATGTACCAACTGGCATGATGCTTTAAAACCAGTTAGGGTTTGGTTTAGGCATTGGGGCTAGTTTGGGCGTTTGATGTAAATGCTTGCTTATTGAGGTCAAGATTTGGGATATGGTTTAGGATTAGTAAAATTAGGAATTTTAAGAGGCAGTCAACTTTGGTGTCCCCATTTATATAGTTAATGTGTGTTATGTGCATGGTCTCTGTCGATGGAGATTGTTCTGGAAAGTTTCATGTTTCAGCAGGTAGGCTAGCATTTAGCGCATCTGCACAGTAATCAAAAGGTTGCTAGGTTATATCTCAATGCTGCCATTTTGTCCTTGAGCAAAACCATTAACCTTACTTGCTCCCTAGAAGCTCAATGTTGCAGGGCTCTACAACTTTCCCATTTAAAGGGATTTGCTTAAATGCAAAGTTACGTTTGAGTTAGACCCATAATTTATACCTTATTCTTCATACAGTACTTGAAATAATAAGCAGAATTACTTGCAATAGTTGCCAGTCCACCAACAAATAGATGAAGTGTTAAGTGGTCAATGAAACTTAAAACAATGGAAATGGGTTGTATGTGAATATTGTTTTATGTTGTGTTAGAAACCAAAATAACCTGGAACCTCATCGTTTCCCTAACCCTTACTTTAACACCTATTGTAACCTTAGCAAACATTTAATTTATTTCTGATAGTTTGTAGTATTTATGAATATCTGTAGTTGCATTACAGCAAAAAACAACCGGTGTCCGACACCATTTTCTATGCACTAGTAATTCTACCAGCTTACTTGATCTGTAGTTCACATTTAGGATTTACTTCTAACCTTGAAAACAACAACTTGTTTTGAACTTTTTGTTGTGAAACTGCCATAAGTATAAAAAGTTGCTGCTCCTCCACTTAACATTCTGCTTGACAAGCTAGGCTTGTAGCACTACATTAAAATCTATCCAGTCTATGAACAGTCTCTCCGGGTGCTCAATAGAAAGTCCTACAGCCAAGGGTGTGGATTTGTATTGTGTATTGGAGGGGTCAGGGTCAATGGATTTTCACTCTTTTCCAGGGGGGGTCATATTGACCTGTCTGTAATAATGGAGGTCATGACCACCCCGCCAAATCTACACCCCTGCCTAGAGCCCCCATCACTGTAACATCCTCAGAAAGCACAAGTCCCTGAGCAGTCTAGTATTCAAGATCCTACATGGTCCTCAACCTGGTGTTTTTAAACCCGGGCAGCCGATCCACTTGGGTTTGCCATGAGAGGCGACTAAAGTTTACATTAAGGAAAAAACCCTTTCAGTCAGACATTCTCTGTGAGAGCTGCCTCTGTCTGGAACAGACTGCCTTCAACACGTAGATGCTCCACGTATCACGCCTTCACACGGAAAAACACGCCTGAAGGACAATCAGTTGTGTGAACACAAACTCTGGTGACTAGCTGCATGCAGCCACTGTGTGGGTTTAATGAACATTTCACCTAACAAAGTAATGTAAAGATCCCAGATTGTGCACCTTTAACTTTAAATGGGCCCTACTGGATTTGACAAAAATGCTACCAATGTCAGCGTCTTTTTCACATCCCCTGGTGGATTGCCCTCCGCTGATCTCTTTACCACCTCGACAGGGATGCATCTCATTGTATTCATATGTCTGTACATTTTTTGCCGGAGACAGAAAGACTGAAATATAGACGGGGGAAAATGAATGTACGTGTTCATAAGCGTTGATAGATGGATAACGGTCATCTTATAATAATAAACTACCTCCATCGCTGATATTTTCCCCCCGTAACTAACATCTGAATATGTGTCTCCTGAGGCCTGATCGAAGCCTTCATCTGATTAGTATTCCTCAATGGCCTTCCTATTAATAAATTCTCGGTAATAGAGCAGATTAAACGAAGCGTGATCCATTGATATTCAATATACAATTTCCACCTCTGGAGAGAGGACTGCTGACACTGCAGATGACTGAAATACTCAGCTGCTGGGCTGGGTGCCGTGTTTTCGTGCGTCAACAGGCTACGGCTGCCTCCCAGTAGCGGCGCCGCTTCTCTGTGATTCCAGTGTGAATCAGGAGTGGTGAGGTGTTTCGGGCTGTTGGTTGAGCTTTAAATGTCGAGGGGGGGGGGGGGGGTTGCCAAGGGTAAGGTGAGTCATGCCGTAGCGTGACTTGGTCTCACGTCTGTCGGCCTCCGAGACTTCAACGGTTCCAACCTGACATGACTGCCAAGTGTTGTTTGTGTCACGTGGTCACGTGACCCCTGGTGTCCCGAACCTGCCAGAGGTGGTGAGAGGCATCTTCAGGTCACAACCCGTAATTTCTAATCCAAAATGGTGTTGTCTTTGAGCTCACATTTTACCGACATTGCCCATTGGGAAAGCAAGTAGGGGATTTGCGATTGGTTTACAGAATACTTTTTTTGACTGACATTGACATATGCGAATAGTCCTTTGGCATACATGTGAACACTAGATGGACTGTTTTTTTAAAGCAGAGATTTGTTGTCTTTTAAAAGGGAAAGGTATCTCTTGAAAAAAGAGATCTTAAAGAGTCACTTAGACAAACATGCATTTCTTGCTCAGCAAGCATGTAAATGAGATGTATTTCAAAGTTAATTTAATCATTTAAAGTTCAATTTGAACTGGTCCTAAATGCTGTTGTGGTTGTTGGGAAGACCCAAGAGACATCCAGACAAAGATGAATGTTTGAATATTTGTATAATATTTAATGTGGCAAGTGAGCATAAGACTTAATTGTGTTTTATATACAGTTTTATATGCAACTAAATATTATACAGAGAGCTGCTGTTCTGAACCCTCCTCCATGGAGCTGTGCTTCACAATGTTTCCTGCTTTCAGCATTATTGCCTCAAATCCTTTCACTTTATTTCCGTATGAATGCAAAATATTCAGCATTCCTTCACACATTCATTTCTGTTTGTGTGATCTTTTAAATAAACCTGAGGGTCATACGAGTGCTGTCCTTTGAGGGCACTGGCTGAATTAGATTCAGCTGCTCTGAAAATGAAATAAATGAAATTAGATTTCATTTAATTACTTATTCATGTTTTCAGAGCAGGAGAAGCAACCTTGGGGAACCCAGGTGATTATTACCTCCAAGAGGCACCCTCATTTGCATTCTGAAAATTACCACAATCCCTTGAAATGAAAATGATGCACAAATACCAGGCAGCCTCAACAGGAAGAATGGAGAGGATAACTGATGGTGTCACCAGTAAACATCAAAGTAACATTGGAACGACCCATTGGAGGTTGTCTGAACATTTGGGAAATAGGGTTGGGAAATTATTTGGAATGTTCAGTGCATTCACTGGTTTTCCAGAAATCCTTCTTGGGGAATTATGTTTTTTCAGCTTTTCGTCTTTTGATTTAGGAACCTAGAATTTCAGAAACCTAGTTAAGAATAGGTTATGGAAGATACCCCTGAGAAGAGTTTGAAAAATTAAGACGTCAGTGAGAGGTTGCCTGAATGTAGTTGAGAACTGGGAATCTTCTCGAAGGGATGATGCTTGACCAATTGTGAGGTCCCCTAGGGGTGATCGTCTTCAGGGAGCTGCTACTGAACGCTGGAGGCTGGACTGCCTGAAGGTAGCATTGATTGAAACCCTCACGTTTATATTGAATGTTCATGTGTTAATGTGGGTATTCATGTTGTGGGTCTTTGATCAATAACTCAGGAGAAATACTGGAAAACTCACCCAAGTACACTGTACATCAAGGTATCTATCTCCTGACATTGCATACAGTAAAGGAATTTCCTAGGCTATTAGCTCGGTGGCAGTGGAAGTGGTTTTTCCACATAAATACGCGGTCTGAGTCCTTTGGTGTTTAACTCTCATACTTACACTGACAAACAGCCTATAGACCAGGGAAGCTAGCTAGCGTCTGTGTCATAAGCTGCTTATTGAGCATCCTTTCTCAGCAGATCAAGTGCTTTAACTGGGGCGAATGGGACTATCATGCCTTCACCAAAATCACAGGCACAGTCTATATTTAGGAAATTATTCTTTATCCTGTTCCTTCCTTTGTACCATTCCTGAATCTCTGATTTAAATTAGTACCCCGCCCACCCCCACCCTCTGGTGGACTGGGAGACTTAGGAGTACACACGAGCGCTTGCAGATTCATATTTACACGATATTCTGTACTTCATGTCTATACAAATGCCAGACAAAAGGATCAACGTTCTCATCTCCATGCTCCCGTATTGTCGCTCTGTGTCAAATCCATTGAAATAGTCCTCGTGTTGGGTGTCATTAAGTCTTTGTCAAGCAGATTGACCCTCTTTCTTATGGGCCAACAGAACCCACTGGCCATGGATATCGCAGCAGGCCACATGGTGCGCTCTGTACGGAACTTCATTGTTCCTACATTACAGAACAAGAACCGGTGGATGTGCTGTTATTTTTGGTTCTTTGCCACCACACGGCATAATTGCCTCTCAAAGCCTGTAATTGCTTTCATCTCTCATGTCGAGCGACCGGCGTACACACACATGCCCTGTGTGTCTCCATGGAGATGGAGTGGCCATGCTTGATGAGATACGTTGAAGCCATTAGGTCGCCCACACTGGAGAGCAGCGGTGGGCATGTCGTGGTCACTTTGTGTGCATGGAAACTGTACTGTACAATTTTGGATGTGCGCGATGTTGGATGTACAGATGTTGAGGTACACATTATTTCTGACTCATTTCTGTTTTGAACGATGGCTAGCTTACCAAGCTATATTTGTGCTGATAACATCAATGAGTCTTTCACAGTGAATAATCTCTTTTGTTTAGTGCTGATAACATCAATGAGTCTTTCACAGTGAATAATCTCTTTTGTTCAGTGCTGATACGTCCTACAAAGGGAACTTTATAAGGATGTGTTTACACAGGCAGGCCAATTCTGATGCTTTTTCTTCTCACAAATTGGTCTTTCAACCAATTCAGGGAAGCCCTGAAGCATAAGCCACCAATTTCATCATGTTATTACAAGGTTGTCACTTGTTATAACCACATAGTTATCGCAACATTGTTTTGCTGGCTAGTGGTTTTCTTGCAAATAATCAGCTTTTTATAGACCAGACTAATTATTATCTGTAGGATGCTTTCGATAAGTTATGGTCTCACTTTCTGCATATTCTCAATATCTCAAACATCTTGTGCAGGCTATTTATTCCCTCTCACTAACTGTAATTATAACAGCAGTCACCAATATTGAGGCCCTTGTTTAAGCTCATTACATCTGGCCTATCAAACCATATTCCCAAGATACTCATATCTTATGAATCTGAATACAAGGATGCCTTAAGAGAGGTTTAGGGAATGAATAGCTTACACAAAATGTTTAAGAGATGGTTGTTGTAATATGCAGAAAGAGAAAGAACAAAAAGAAATGTGAATATATAGTGCTCTGGAAAAATTTGAGAGACCACTGCACCTTTTTCTTTCCTTTCCAGAAAAGTTGAAAAGGAAGGTTTTGAGTGAGGAACAGAAGGGTTCTATTGCAGTGGTCTCTTCATTTTAACCCTTCTGTTCCTCACTGACTTTTTTGGATAGGAAAGAAAAATCTGCAGTGGTCTTAATTTTTCCTCGTGTGTGTGTGTTATTTTTATCTCCATTACTTTATTGTTATATATACGCTTCAACACTTCCATACCAATCAGATCAGCTCTTAAACAGAGTTGATGGGATCTGAATGGGGTTGCCTAATAGGACTGTTTTGTATGATTAGAGTGTATAGGGAGTCTGTCAGCAATCTACGCATGTTGAATGTGTAAGATCAATGGTGCACCGCTTAAGGAAATGACAGAGGCAAAGTTTCCAGCCACTCACAACCAGTGTATGTCAATCAAACTGTCACACTGTCACACACTGGCTGGAACTGTCCCACCATGATATCCATTAAAACCAATTTGGTTTCTTCCCAAAGCACCTTCAAGAAATTTGAGCATTGCAATCAATTAGAAATTAATTAGTAAATAGAATTCAAAATCTTATTTCTAAACTGTCATTTTCAACTCAGGGTGCAATTTTTCATTGTGTAAGAAATACAATAGTTGTCTATAATGAAAGTCTATTATCCTATGTTGTACCCTAACGTAATGTAGAGGGTGAAATACATTTTAATTGTCAGACAAAATGTTATCAAATGTACTGTACATTTGAGATCAAATTAAATCAAATGCATTTTTCATGTTTCATAACCAACAGGTAAAACTAACAGTGAACAGTTTTTCTAATAATGCAGGGTTGAAAAAGAGAAAGTAGGAAAAATAGAAGCAATATACAGAGGTACAGGGTTACGGGATGTACAAAGGTACTGGGATGTACAGAGGTATGGGGGTGTACAACGGAATGAGGTATGGGGAGGTACAAGGGTATCGGGAGGTCCAGGGGTACAGGCAAACAGGGTTTAAGGGAGGTACAGGGGTATGGGGAGGTACAGAATTACCGGGTGTCCAGGGTTATAGGCATATGGGGGGGGTTCGGTGTGAAGGGGTAGGGGGGTGTACGGGGGGGTCATGGGTACAGGGATGTAAAAGGGGTGTAGCGGTATGGAGGAGTACAGGGTACTGTCAGTACTGTCAGAGGTATTTGGAGGTAGAAGGTACCCCTAGCCTGAGGGTTACAGGGAGGTACCAGTAGGCTGAGGGGTATGGGGAGGTAGAGGGTACCAGTAGGCTGAGGGGTACGGGGAGGTAGATGGTACCAGTTGGCTGAGGGGTACGGGGAGGTAGAGGGTACCAGTAGGCTGAGGGGTACGGGGAGGTAGAGGGTACCAGTAGGCTGAGGGGTACGGGGAGGTAGAGGGTACCAGTAGGCTGAGGGGTACGGGGAGGTAGAGGGTACCAGTAGGCTGAGGGGTACGGGGAGGTAGAGGGTACCAGTAGGCTGAGGGGTACGGGGAGGTACAGGTATTGTCCTCCAAGCATCACACTGCTAGATCTCTAATCTTATGCCTATAGTCTTATTCTGTCCTAAATGTGTCCAAAACTAAATGCTTTGTATTTAGACCAAATCATTCATTTATTAACCCCAAATCACCTCTAAATCTACTGTTGAACGATGTGCTGATGGAGGAAAGTGGAGGAAAAGATAACACTGGGTAGTATGGACAAGTTGACAAAGTCAAACCATACAGATTCAACAGTTGCAGAGGTTATAAGAAGACTACAGTGTCCTGTTTACAGGCCCGTGATTAGTTGCATTTGGACTTCAGCCCAGTTTTGTGGTCTAGTGTGGCAAAGAAGCACAGATTAATTTCAGCTCTTACAGAACAAAGCAGCACGTATCAGACCCAAGATGTACTACTTTATATTAGTCACAAAATAGAACCATGACCACTACCAAGGCAAGGTACAGTGGCTCACAAAATATTCACCCCCTATTGGAATTTTCCAAAAGTTACAACAAATCAATTAATTCAAATGCATTTTTGCCACTGATCAAAACAATTTTCATTACTTTCCACATATTCACAATTGAACTGAGGTTCTGGGCTTTGACTGGTCCACTCCCAACCTTTTTGTTTTTCAGTCACTCCTGTGTGGCTGTATGTTTTAGGTCATTGCCTTGCTGGAAGATGAATCTTCTCATGTATCATGGAGATTTCACCAGGTTTTCTTCCAGGATTTCTCTTGGTCTTTTGACCTCTTTGAGGTCTTCACAATCCCTGACAAAGAGAAGCATCCCCATAGCACGCTGCTGCCACCACCCTTCTTTACGGTGTGTTTAAGCTAAAATAATGTGAAACACCTTAATTGCTCTCAGGTGGACTCTGTTAAACTAATTAGGAAATGTCTAGACTGGTTGCACCACAGCTCATTCAGGTGTGTCAAAGCAAATAGATGAATAGATGTATGCAATCAATTATTTTATTTTTCACTTTGACATCATAAACTTTTTGATCAAGTTGATCAGTGACAAAATCTCCTAATTAAGCTGAATTCGATTTTATGTGGTGTTAATACGTTTGAGAGCCCCTGTAATTCAGTCCCAGTAAAACCAGGTGAAAAGAAACATAAGAAAACATTGCAAAAAGGACTGCGAAATGACACACAATATTATCCATTCGATTTTATTTTATGGTATTTGTCAACATATTATTATTTACATAATTGTATTATTTTGTATTGTACATTATCATGTGCTGTGTTTCGATTTCTGTTTTGATCCCTGGAAGACAGGGGCTTATTGGGTTCTTCATAAAATGCTACATACTGGGTCAAGGACAGGTTGAAGTTGTAAAAACAACTACCAGAGAAAGACATCCTTTTTAACGGTCTTACTCAGATTCTCTACACAGAGCAAGAGGACATTGTCGTCAGTAGCTTGATATCATTTAAGTGTCTGAATTTGTGGCCCACTCCTTGAAAGAAGCAGCTCTGGCTATTAGTGTAATGTGAAAGCCTATAATCCGAGCCTCCGGGTTGAGATATGTACCTACAATTAGGTCTGTTTGGGGACAACGTCAATTACCCACCTATCAATGAAACTGGTGACTTGTGAACCCGTGAATATCAACCACGTCATTCAATTTAGTATCCAATTCATCCAACTTCTCTACTTTGAGCTCTTCACAAGTACTAACTATTATAACATGTGCTTGTAAATAGGAAGCTGGAAACTGGAGTTAGGGTATATTTTTCTAAATGGATCAGTCTAGAGTTTTGCCGCTCTGTATACACTGCTGACATGTAAGTAAAGTGGATTTAAAATGTCCTGCATTAAAGTCACAGGCCAACAGGAACAGCCAGTCTGGGTGGGCATTTTCTAGACTGTTGAAGTTTCTATAAATTTGTGTCGATCTCCAGAACATGTTGATGTTTCTATACATTTGTGTGGACCTCTAGTACATGTTGATGTTTCTATACATTGGTGTGGATCTCCAGTACATGTTGATGTTTCTATACATTAGTGTGGATCTCCTGAACATGTTGATATTTCTATTTATACAGTGGGGAGAACAAGTATTTGATACACTACTGATTTTGCTGGTTTTCCTACTTACAAAGCATGTACAGGTTTTACCATTGGTACACTTCAACTGTGAGAGACGGAATCTAAAACAAGAATCCAGAAAATCACATTGTATGATTTTTAAATAATTAATTTGCATTTTATTGCATGACATAAGTATTTGATACATCAGAAAAGCAGAACTTAATATTTGGTACAGAAACCTTTGTTTGCAATTACAGAGATCATACGTTTCCTGTAGTTCTTGACCAGGTTTGCACACACTGAAGCAGGGATTTTGGCATACAGACCTCCAGATCCTTCAGGTTTCGGGGCTGTCGCTGGGCAATATGGACTTTCAGCTCCCTCCAAAGATTTTCTACTGGTTTCAGGTCTGGAGACAAGGCCACTCTAGGACCTTGAGATGCTTCTTACAGAGCCACTCCTTAGTTGCCCTTTGGGCGTTGTCATGCTGGAAGACCCAGCCCACGACCCATCTTCAATGCTCTTACTGAGGGAAGGAGGTTGTTGGCCAAGATCTCGCGATACATGGCCCCATCCATCCTCCCCTCAATACGGTGTAGTCGTCCTGTCCCCTTTGCAGAAAACCATCCCCAAAGAATGATGTTTCCATGTTTTCCATCCTTCTTCCTCCAAACACGGCCAATGGAGTTTAGACCAAAAAGCTAAATTTTTGTCTCATCAGACCACATGACCTTCTCCCGATTCCTCCTCTGGATCATCCAAATGGTCATTGGCAAACTTCAGACGGGCCTGGACATGCGCTGGCTTGAGCAGGGGGACCTTGCGTGCGCTGCAGGATTTTAATCCATGACGGTGTGTTACTAATGGTTTTCTCTGAGACTGTGGTCCAAGCTCTCTTCAGGTCATTGACCAGGTCCTGCTGTGTAGTTCTGGGCTGATCCCTCACCTTCCTCATGATCATTGATACCCCACGAGGTGAGATATTGCATGGAGCCCCAGACCGAGGGAGATTGACCATCATCTTGAACTTCTTCTGTTTTCTAATAATTGCGCCAACTGTTGTTGCCTTCTCACCCAGCTGCTTGCCTATTGTCCTGTAGCCTATCCCAGCCTTGTGCAGGTCTACAATTCTATCCATGATGTCCTTACATAGCCCTCTGCTCTTGGCCATTGTGGAGAGGTTGGAGTCTGTTTGATTGTGTGTGGACAGGTGTCTTTTATACAGGTAACAAGTTCACCAGTAAATACAGGTAATAAGTGGAGAACAGGAGGGCTTCTTAAAGAAAAACGAACAGGCCGGTGAGAGCCAGAATTCTTACTGGTTGGTAGGTGATCGATTACTTATGTCATGCAATAAAATACAAATTAATTATTTAAAAATCATACAATGTGATTTTCTGGATTGTTTTACCTATGCTAAAAATTACAGTCCTCTACATTCTTTGTAAGTAGGAATACCTGCAAAATCAGCAGTGTATCAAATACTTGTTCTCCCCACTGTACATGTCCTGAACATGTATGTGTGTGCAACATGCTTTGTTTCGTCCATGTCAGAAGTGTCACAAGATAGAAGGCTTGTCTCCGACACAAAGGGGATCTCCCTGACCCAGATCTGTCTCCACCCACCCGACCGCGTAGTGCGCTCGCACACACACACACACACACACACACACACACACACACACACACACGCCTGAGATGTGGGTCATTGGCAAGACATCGGACAGGGACTGAAGAAACCAGGTGATACAGAGGCAGGCACCTCAGGATGGGAGGCTATTGGTACACCAGGTTGAATGGCTTACCGCACGCATGCACACACACACACACACACACACACACACACACACACACACACACACAGATAGACAAACATAGTTGTTCCACTTCTCAATCAGTTATGGGTATTTCTGTTCTCTAAATGGCAGAGAACAATCAGCATTTAAAGTAAATGTGCATCAATACAATTCAATCTCTGTAGCAATTTTTAGTCAGTAACCATGGAAAGGAAAACTAGAGCTTAACCCTCCAAATACATGTGTCAGTGGTAAGGTTGGAAAATCAGGAAGAGGAACCTCCTCAGCATTTTGGATAACTTTTGTCATTGTCTTTCTCATCGTGCATATTTAGACTTTATAATTGGTTATTGGAAGCAATGTAGCGATAACCCCAGCGCATTGAATTTGTTTGTGTTCAGAGTAATGTACATTTCTCTGGGATGTCACTGCAGTACTGTCTAATGTGATTTAATGACCACAGGGTCTTCATTTCCTGTTGATCCATCAATACACCCCGCCCCCCATCCCCCAGCTTCTGCCACAAGTGTAATTGTTATTTCCTCAATCAAAAGCTGTTCTGAGCTTCCGAAAATATACTCTTTGGCGTCACGTGTGACTGGTTGTGATAATGTGTTTGTCTGAATGTATGTGCCTGCTTAAATAGGCATTCCCCTTGCTGTCCTTGTCCCCCCCTCCCTTCTCTGTACTTCCAGAGACAGAGAGAAAGAGACCGAGAGAGAGGAAGAGAGAGAGGGAGGAAGTGACCTATATAGAAAGCTGTTCCAAGCCCCATCCAGCTCCAGCTGCATTTCAAGAAGGGGGCTCCTATGAATAATGCAGAGAACGCCTCAACCCCCTCCACACCGCTGCCTTCAATAAAACCATCCTTAATGAGTGTTAATGACAGTGAGTTGCTGAGACAATCAAAGGCTGTGTGTGCGTGTGTGTGCGTGTGCGCACGGGTGTGTGTTTGAGTGTGAGAGAGGTGTGTGGAGACGCAGAGCAGTGCCATTGCCCTGGGCGTAGTCAAGGTTGCCCTAGGTGATATCTGAGACTTTGAAAAGTACATGAAAGCTTGAGGAACTGACAGGGAAAGCAAACCCATGGTATGTGTGGAGTACCTAGGGTGTTAATGGAAGGACGATACTGGGAGAACATTTTTCAGGGGATGTTCGTGAGTTTGAATGTGACACTGCTTGATTTTTCTGGTTACTGTCAATAGTTTGGGCTTTGTATTTTGCCGGCATACTTTTTTAAGGTTACTGAACTTTCGGATAACACTCTCCCAAAGTTTCCAACTGAGGTATTTTTAATGGCAGTCTACTGAGCAGCACTTTGCAGTTCTTCGCCGGTATGTTGGACATTGACAGATGGACTGAGACACTCCCTCCTCAGACTGACCTGTCAGGGCCACCCACCCAGAAGACGTGTCAGCGCCCAGATAGATGTTGCCTGGGGATGTACATGGTCATGATGAATAGCCTCGGCACGTCCACCATCATTCCAGCCAACCACAGGTCCTGGACCAGCTGTGGAGGTTTGGCTTTGACTACATAGGAGAAACGATAACAGCTGGTTATGATGTTGACATCTGCTAGATGTCCAGATGTCAACTTACTGAAGGTTTAAAAAAATAACAAAAACAGAAATTAGTTTCAGAAGTGGACATTGGGTATTGTCTGTTATGAATAGAAAGCTTAAATCGGCCTACTAGTTACTTTGATAGACCTACTAGTTCTACGCAGTTTGATGTTCAGTGAACCAGAACCTGGGTTTTCACACAGGACTGAGTCTTGTCACCCGGGATTTGCTAGCTGTGCTAATGTGAGATCCAGATGAGAAGCATATTCAGACTGGTGGATAGGGTCTGCACATTTAAATGGGAATTAGTTAAAGGTGGGTAAATCTAGTGTTTTTTTTGTCCAGATCTGGCAGTAGTCTGCTTCCTCTATACAAGTAGGGATTTGCAATCGCCGTTCCTAAAATACAGATTTTTCTGATATCTTTAATACTCCCAATATAAATGAGGAAGGGGCTAAGGGATTAATCTGTAATGCTCCATTCAGATTGGAACGTGTCAACAACATTCAAATAAAATGTTCTGAAACCATCACTGAGAGTAGGTCATGATGCAGTACATACTATTTCACATTTACTGCGAAAAAAGTGGAGATTTGTGTGAATATCGTGGTGTTTTTATCATGGTCGTCCGCTACGCAAATTGCATCGTCATGCAAGTGCTATGCAGATCAGAGGGTGGATGGAGGATGTTTCTAATTGCTAGCAGCACACGTAGGCCGCTGCATCCCTACCCAGCTCTGTCAGCCTTCTTACCTCAGCCTGTCTCCCCGTGCTCACCTTGCTCCTCAGCCTTTAGGAAAAAGCCTTTCTCCCAGTCAGTCTTTGGGTGAATATTTTGTATGCAACACTCTGAAAAAACAGTCTGCCTTGTTGAAGCTGCGTTCTACTAAGGAGGTAACAGACACGGATCCTATTCCCTCTTCCCCCCCAAAGGAGTCTGTAATCAGTGCAGGCACCTACAGTAGTCGGCTCTGCGACATGTCTGGAAAATCATCGTCCACATTGAGCAGGAAAAAATATTGTTTAATAACCTCTGAATGAGCAGGATGACAGGATGTCACCAGCTGTGCACACGATACTCATTTGTCAACACCTCAAGGTAATATTCCATCCAAACCAGAGTCACTCATAGTGTCGATGTTGACTAGATGAATGGTACAACACATAAAGCACTCTTCATGGGGATGTGAACGTGTCTGGACATTCAAGAGTCCAGACGCGTTCAAATTGCTTTGTGTGAAAAACCTGTGAAGTTTTGGTGAAACTTGACAGAGATGTTCGATGAGTTAAGGCCCAGGAAGGCAACTAGTAAGGAAAAGCTATCGATTGGCTCAACTTTTTAAGGGCCTTGTTAAGATTCTGAGGAACATATAAACAGACAAACCTCCTATAGATAGTGTCTTGTTAACACAGCACACTAACTTCCTAATGGCCAATGATTTAAGGAATCATCAGGTTATTTATCGCTACTAACTCTTCTATTAAAAGCTGGACTTGAGACTGAAGGACTCTCGTAAATTAGCTCTCAAAGAGGCAGGCCTTTCTTGATAAGTATACGGAGTCATAAACGGTGTGGGAATTTATCTCTGTGTCAATGACCGTACACCTTACCTGGCAACTGAATGGTCCCCCAACACTTAACAAGACTGAATTCAGCCTTTCCTTTAAGAACAAGTCAAGTATTTTCATCTTCCACCGACTCAGAATGTGTTTAGTTGTGAAAACGATCAGAGACGTTAGAACCAGGGCACGGCGACATCAGAACCAGGGCACGGAGACGTCAGAACCAGGGAACGGCTGTGATGTGAAATGGCACTCCCCCTACTGTTATAGAGATTCCAATCCATTAGGCCATCTCAAAGTACCCTGGTTACTTCCAGAATGGTGGTGCCCATTTGCAGCTTTAGCACCCCCCATAAACAAACACGCACGCACGTGTACACACACACACTGTACCCCCCAACTACCCACACGTCCCTGTAATGATGTTGAGCTGGAACGGATGTTGCGATGAGAACTCCCTATAGGGGAATGATTGGTCATAATGGAAGACCAGTCTAATGGCCTACACACACAACATGGACTGCCGACCCACAGCCATAATACCATAATGACCTGTGGATGGTGCTTCTCCAGCTGTAATTGGGCCCGGCTGAGGTGGCTGCTATCGTAATGGGTCGGATCTGACCCTGGGCAGTGACCTCACAGCCCACAGTCACACTGGCATGCGATCTCGGGTCGTTTGTGGTGATGCGTTTGGCGCTTTCTACCTGGGGACCGGCTCTACTCTGTACATGAGCTGGGGGCAGGAGGGATTGCTGCAGTGGGTTGACATTCTCACCGCTACTCCCGCTATTTATGTCCGCCAGCTCTTTACTGAGGCACTGGGATTGAACCTTTAATGCTTGGAGCCAGAGCACACCCACAGCCACCATCCAGTCCACAGCACCAGAGCAAACCACCTCCCTAGTTCATTGTAACAGCACTCGCTGCTGCCTCTTGTGGCCGGTACTGTGTCACACGTGAATATGGACAAGTGTATGACGAGATCGGCATACCAGTAGTTAGTTTGTTCATTGAGATAAAATTATTGTAGTGTAAAAATACTAATTTCATCCTGTCAGACAGATCCCTATCAAGCACGGTTTAGCTACGATTTAGTAATAAGGTTTTAACAATAGCCATATCTAAAAAAGAGTAGCTGTGTTTTTCACATAATGACTGCTAGTGACAGGTCTCAATACTTACTGTAGCTTCTTAACCAAAATCCAAGTAAGCAGTTCGTCAATTCGCACAGCCACTGTTTGTATAAAAACATGCAAGGTAGAAAACATTGAAATTACTTCTTGGTCATGATACAATTGTTCAAATGCAGCTTGTAATTACATTCACCAGTCTGTATTTGAACGTGTTTTACTAGAACGCTCGGGTTTGAACAGGCATTGTTCAATATCACTATGTAAAATCCCCTTCAAAATGCATCCATCAAATCATACAAACCATTGTATTCTGTAATGTAGTTAGCCAGCTAGCAAGCAGTTCCCAACTAAGTTTAGCTGGTTGTTGTTTAGGAAATCTGACAATAGGAGAGGGTGACTGGGCCGAAGCAGTAAGTACAGTCTCCCCAGGGTTGTAGTCTTTCAGAAAGATATAGAATTTTGAAACTTTTTACATTTAATCAAAATATCTGCTGATATGAATATGCCTGAAAGATCCAATGAAATGGCTCGATCAATTAAGGATATCTGCAACTACACACAAATTGACTTGTTGACTGACGTAATCAGAATAATATGGAGGCTTTGCAAAAACAAAACAAGACTGCATAAAGTGTTCAGACCTTTTAAGTCCTTCAATACACATTCTGGTGTAACAGTGTGTTGTTTAGCACACAGATCTTCCTGCTTTCCTTCTGGCCAGTGATGTTTGAAACAAATCTCACTGACCTAGAAATCTCTCAAACATGATACAAAACACCCAAGGGTCCTCTAGGGTGAAATGCCCCTCTAAGCCAACGGGTAAAGACTAGCGTATGGCTGTGGCATTCCAGAGACATTCTGATTTCACAATGACTCATGGGATCGCGCTGAATGCACAATGATAAATGGATTAACCTTTTTAACTGGGAGACACAGTATCATTCCTGCTCCTGTCTGTCTCTGTGCGGTGATTCCTACGGGACTGCTGATCCTCCAGGCTCTGTGTGCACACCAGCTTCCTGATGAGGCTGATACGGATGGCTGTGACACGGAGCGCGGCATTGTTGTTTGTTCATCTGCTGTATCAGGCGTAATAGAGGCCAGTGGTTTAATCTGATCCATGGTAACGCGGCGGATTTAGCTGTCATCATTAGGTTTGACTTCCAGCTCCCGGTTTGACATGGAGACAGCCTGGATGTGTTTCACTGAAGAAACCTCAGCATGTTTTATCTGGAAGGCACTGAGGCAGTTCCACATAACCTGTAGTTGTCATCATTCACGGTGCGTATTGGGGCTGAAAGCGGAGAATGCTAATAATTCCCCTCACCAAAGCACACAACTCCCAACAGCTCCCCACTTGCGATGGAATAACGATTCATATTGCTACAAATGACACCTTATTTATATTTTTATCAAAACAGAAGCCCAGGGGCAAAATGGTTCTTTCTACTCATAGGAAATGACTTATATCACTTTTAATCAATTGACAGAAAATTGGAAAAATCAAAAACAAGAAAAAGCTGAAAGGCAGGACATAAAATACATAAGACAGAGAAAAAAAAACATTAGAACATAGATACCATCCCTCAAACTACCTAAAAAGCATCTTCCTTCCAGTCCCTTCCTCCACAATGTGTTGAAGGAAACTATAATCATTTAGGATGCAATGGCAGTCTAACATTTTAAATAGGTTTCAACTGTCACTCAACATTAGTTTTCTTGTCCAAATGTAAAGTGTTTGACAAATAACAGGACTTTATTTTTCCAAAACATCAAGATTATTATTTATTTGGAACATTCGTACCGCTTTGTTTTTTAAGTTCCTACCTAAACTACTATTTAAATGTGCAGCCATTCGTTTTCCTCAGATAAATGCCATCAGTTTTACCTCAGATTTCTTTGACTTGGGCCCTTTATGGCAATGAAGAATATCAGATAAATGCCCACATTAAATGGCTGATACGGTCTGTGTCATTAATTTGTGGTCCCAGCTCCACCCCCCCACTCACACACGCATGCACACACACACACACTACTGACTTGCAGCTATGTCGTCGACTGGTGGGGCGCTGTATTTTAATTGTTTCGTTTTTTTCGGAGTGATAGACAGGCGAAACAAGTTGACTAAAGTTTCCCCTCCAGTGTAGGCAGAAACCCAAGCTTCATGCTAGACAGTCAATTATGGCAAGTGGAATAGCCCTGAGGCGAACACATGGGAGGGCGATAAGACATTAGGCTGTAGAAGACCATACCTTCCAGACAGAGACCCGCCCATCCTTTCACAGACCCTGAAACGCTCTAGTCGGCTATAAAGTGCACTGCAAACCAGAGAGAGGGTATGAGAAGAGGCGACGTGAGTATGTGTAAGACCAGATGTTAATGCTGCAGACATCACGCTGGGTCTGGTGACATGAGTCCGCATGTGGCAGAATGAAAAATACACGTCTAATGTCGTCCTGGTGTTGGTTTTGTTGGGTTCGATGGACTGGGTGGCCTCGGTTGACATACTGTGCTGTTGGACCCAGGAGGCCTATGGGAAGTGTTAGAGTGCAGCGCGTGAAGTGTGATCACATTCTGATCACTGTAGTGATCCATAATCAATGCTGCCTCCGCCCTTTCTTCTTCCTCGTTAGACACGTCAATTATAGGGTCATTAGTGCAGTCTCAGTCTCACACCGCTCCAGTGGTTTAACCACGCCATGTGCTCACCGGTGGCCACAGCTTCAGCCGGCCCGGCAAATGAACTTAGGGAACAATCCTAGGATCAATTGCATCACTTATCCAATTAGGAGATAGCGAGACAGACGGCCATTACCATAAGGGCCAATCAATAGTGGGAGCCAGAGAGGCTTAATGTCCGCCCTGCTGCCACTAGAGGTTACATGGGTTCTAATGGATGGGCGGGTCCCTGCTCCGTTTTGAGGCACAGACCAACCCGTCAGAGAAGTCCAGTTACAGGATGTCAGGATTAAAACGTTTAACCCTGACAACTGTAAACATGACAACCATTGTGTTGGTAAGATGACCACCTAGGGAGTTTGTTTAACCCTGATCAGTTAGTGAGGCTGTACACATTAGGTAGGTTGTTTCAATTTTGCTGGACAGATCGTCAGGCAGGCAGACACACACACACACACGTACAAACAGGCAGTTATACCAACACAGACAGATGGACAGACAGACTCAGACTCACACCGACAGGCAGGCAGAGCCAGACAGACAGACAGATAGAAAGGTTGGCATGCAGACACAGACAGGCAGGCAGTCAGACAGACACTGTCTGGGGGGTTCTTCTGCTTGCTGCAGGTTAGTATCCTCAGGGTCTTCATTGGCACTGACAGCCTCTTCACATTCATCTTCATTCATCTCACTGTCTCTCCCTGTCTGTGTGTTTCTCTATCTGTCTCTCACTCTTTCTTCCTCCCTCCCTTCCTTCCTTGGTTCCAGGCATGATGACCGAATGTGAAGTCCTTGTAATGGAAAACATTATGAGATTTTTCATACAGCATTATCAAACAATGGACCTGGACTGATATTGAACACTCTTAATCTAATTGTAGTCAATAATTTGGAACTTCTGCAATCTTAAAATGCCCCTCAATTATTTTTAAAAGCATTCATGAGTTAAGAACAACCTCAAATGTCAGATGCATGTTAATATGCAGCTGTGGAAAAAAATTCAGAGACTAAGAAAGTTGAAAATATTAACCCGTCTGTTCCTCACTCTGAACCTTCCTTTCCGACTTTTTTGAAAAGGAAATAAAAAGGTTCAGTGGTCTCTTTATTTTTTCCAGAGCTTTGTATTATATCTCCTTGTCTTTTTCAAAGGGTAAGAGTTTGAATTGGAGCAAATACTGATCAGAGAGTAAACTCAAACCATACATGGCATGGAGAGATACTGGAATGCAGAACTGAATAACAAGGCATTTAAATTCAGATGGACATGTCTCATGCGTATGCTTCCTGTAGATGAGGAGCCTGATAATTTCCCCAGTTGAAAGGTCTTCATCATTCTTCCTCAGTGAAGTGCTCATAGGGTGGGAGAGATGATCCCAGCTCTGGCCCGGAGGTCATTGAGATGAATCGATGGTTATGTCGTGTTTTGGGGGTACTGTAGATTGCCTATTCAGTCTCCTCTGCATCAGTCAGACAGGTGTGTTGGCAGGCAGGGTGTGTCTGTGGGGAGGCGGTGCGACAGACCAGTGCAGCAGATAGACATGCGGAGACAGTCCACAGGGATCAGCAGGAACCCACACAAGTTATTACTCCAGTCTTAGGCTGACGTTTGTCTTCATCAATTCTTAAACTCATAAGACTCCCTGCTTCTCTCCCTTTCCAAATTGCACCATATATCAGCCATGAAGTTCCCTTTCTCTTGCCTTCCTCTCCATCCTTTCTTCTCCCCTTCTTTCTCCTCTATCTCTCCTTTCTGTAGAAAGCGACGGAGTGTTAGTGTATCGTCAAATTATCCCCAGGCTGTGAGAGGATGGGTTTTTCTGCAGGCGGTAATGGCTAGCAGCTCCCCCTTCTCTTCCGATCTCTTTTCTTTCACCCCTTATCTCCATCACCCCCCCACCCCTCGCCTGTCTCTTTCATCTAGTTGGTGGTATGTCACAGTGGTGGACTGCTGCCCTACTCTCTCATCCTCCCCTCTCACTAATTACGGCCCAGACAAAGGCGTTGCATTCTCCCTCCCACTCAGAGCTGTCAGCCCCAGTGTAGGAGAGAGTTAATTTCACACTTACTGCATGCTTTAATTAAAAGAGGGGGAAAACAAGGAGGCACACCCGTCTCCTAGAAGAGGGTGGGGGGATCGAGCTGGTGACTGTGTGTGTGTGTGTACTTTTATATATGTGTGTGTGTGTGTGTGTGTGTGTGTGTGTGTGTGATTAGTATGGGTTGTCTTCACCTGGGTTTGTATCTGTGTTTCTACATATTAGTTGTTTTCTTCTGCCGTCCGTTTGACATTACTTGTTCGTTTCTCTCTGACTGCCCCGTAATGTGTTTCATTTTTTGATCTTTTTCAACAAGGGCTAAATTGGATTGTAATGGCTCATTAATGGGTACAACCTCTCCGTGTTCTGCCTGTTACACTGTGAAGAGCATCGCTACAACCCACATTCCCACAGGCTACACATCTCACGGTTTCTACCTCAACGCGGTAGTCTATACCTCACGGTTTCTACCTTAACGCGGTAGTCTACACATCTTACGGTTTCAGTACAGTAGTCTACCCATCTCACTCCTTTTACCTTAACACAGAATACTACTTATTCGATGTCACGCTCAATACAATCTCCACATCTCACCCCTGTCTCAATGTCAATACAACTCCAAAGGAAGTCAGACAGCCCAGAACTATTTATCTTAGTTTATGTTGAGATGCTGAAGGACACCTCCAGTAATACCAAGTTCCATCAGTCAATTTTACCAGAAGGAGTTCAGAATAAGGCAAAGCCGAGGAGCTGTGTTTCTATAAACAGCATAAAAGAAATGTAATGGCAATGTATAATTTGTATTTATTTATTTTTGTACTGTACCTTGTTTCCACCCAAAACCATGTAATCCTATTTCAACCTAAAGAGTTGAGGATTGGGACATGAGAAGCTGAACCCTGTTCTGCATATTATTACACTGCTCACCCAACGGAGAAGTCCACCAGAACAAACGTATTTGGAGAGAAGCTTTCCTCTGACTAATAATCCCAGTTAGTTTGCCGGCCCCCAACCCTCCTCAATGAGTTTCCAATGCGAGTTTTCATAATTTCACCGGGTAAGTTAACTGAAAACACATTCTCACTTGCAGCAATGACTTGGGAGCTGTTTGGGAAAAATCTCTTGCTCACTGACAGAACAACAGCTTTTTCACCTTGCCTGGCATTGGGATTTGATCTATCAACCTTCAGGTTATTCGTGGCTGATCAGAGGCTCTATGCACGGGGCTACCTGCCACTGTAAAACGTGTCAGTGTGTCTTTAGCAAACCATCAACCACTGTCCCAAACTGCTGAGCCAAGTCACACCGAAATATACCATACGGTCAGTATGTCTTAACCAAGGACCGGACCTGGTTCACAGTAGCACAGTTCTCTTAGACACTGCACCAATCAAGAGCCCCGGTTGAACCTTTATGGTGCTGGCGTGGTGAGGGGTACAATTGGCACTGATGTCCACACACCTCAGCCTTATTCATACCGATATGGCAATCTGTGATGGTAGTGCCTATTACCATTAGGTTACATAAGACCAAGATTGATGTAGCTTCACCGAAGCGGTATAGCGTGACCGGACTGACAGCGTTTCCCTCAGTGTTTCCATAATGTAAATAAATGTGAAGCCTTGCAGTGGAACTCTGCTCAGACCTGAAGGAGGTTTGTGTGTTTCAATAAATGTGTGTGTGTGTCTGTGTTGGTGTGTTATGCTGGTTTTGTTATACGAGGGAACCAATATTCCCCAAAAAGACAGTAACATCTGACAGATCAGTTTTCAGCTTAGAGACCAGTTTTAAGATACCAGTTACAGTTGGGGTAAGGGTTAGATTAGGATATGGTTTTGGTTTAAGTATTTGGGATTAGGTTACATTTGTGTGTGAGACAATGTGTTTGTGTGCATGTGTATTTGTCTGTGTTCTCATGGACGTGTGGCTGTGGTGCTGTCTTTCTGCATATGTATGTCCTGGCCTTAACCAACTGTGCGGCCTTAAAAATATATATATTTTAAGCTCTGTTTAGTTAGATTTTTAGCTTTGTAATATATTTTCCAAACTTCATTGAGGGTGTGGGTGTGTTTTTATACTTTTCAGCTATGGCCAGATGTATATTTTTTTACTTAATTTCAGTATGTTTTCATCTGGATTCAGTATTTCTATTTGCGTTTTTTCCCCACTGCAAATATGATTGGGCCCCACATTTAAGCCAGGGAATCAGGTGATGAGTTAACGGAAGAACGACACTCAACACAGTTTGTTCAGCAGAAACCTGTAGATGAATGCCTGTTTGCTGCACAATGTCAACCAAAATATCCTGTTGAAAGTGACAAATAAAAACAAGTCACTCCTAAAGGAAACAATGTCCCTTGTAGAACTCTGCTTAAGGAGATGCACGCCACTTTCAATTAGTACTGTGTTGTTCCACACAGGACTGTTACTGAGGTTGATAAACCTCACAGTGCCAAGAGTGAAGTGCAAGCTTTATGTTTCCTGATGAGCAATCAGTAGATAGGACCTCAATGCTTCCTGGGGACTTCTGATTATCATATTCAACTGAAGCAGATTTTTATTCCTCTGTAGGATAGAGTTTTGTACTCTGATCAGGAGCCCACAAATGTATCATAGATGTGCAGTGTTCAGCCTTGGTCCCCTCCTTGTTTCAGAGTCTTCATAGATGGTGGCGGGCCCTCACTGACTAGAGGCGCTGTAACAAACACACTCCCACTTGGAAATGGTAAAACATTTTAATCAGGACTTTTCCCAGCAATCAGAAGTTGTTGGAAGTGACTAATGTCATATCACAGACTGTAATCACAATTTATGATTACATGAGAGGAGGATGGAGAATTGCCGGCTGTATCCAGTCTTCATAACTGCGTTAGCTAGATACTGATGAGAAATCCAGGTTGCTGTCCCAGGTTGAATGTTTACACATGTATGTTTATTTAACTTATATTGTATTACACCAAGAACCAGAAGTACATTTCATTTGTTTAGTGTGATAGAACACTATGGGCCTTTTGAAACAAAAATTGGCCACTAGAATTTCGACAGGGGAACGTTTTTTCAAAAATGATCTAACTTGATTTACCCTTTTGGATAGGATTAAAAATGAGGAGGAATGCATGAATCATTGATGAACAGGGACTCTTGTTCTATTCAATCTATTTCAATTATATCTTTCCTATATGATAAGCATTATCCACGTGGATAATATCTGAAAAAACAACCTCAGCAGTTCTCATTTATTCTTAAATTTACCTGAGTTACTAGTCACCAACGATCTAGCTTGTCACATGTATAATCGTAAGTCCTAGTTGTAACAAAAAGGTCTCAAAATTTATAAGGAAAGCTAACATAGCCTACTCTAGTCTTTATTTAATTCATCACCAATGTAATTTATCGTTTTACTGCGTTACAATATTAAATCATAATCGATTTAATTAAGATATGACTAATATAATTATTTATCATTGGTCAACACAAAGTCCATCATGTCAAAGTGAAAAATACTATCTGAAAATTGTTCTACATTAATTACAAATAAAACAGAAAATAATGACTAAGTATTCACTCCATTTGCTATAACACAGCTGACTGGGCTGTGCTGCAACCAGTCTTCATTAGAAGTAACTTGACTTGTTGGATGGAGTCACATGATTTCAGGTTAATACACCTGTCTCTGAGAGGTCCCAACATTGGTTAGTGCAATTCTTTGCAAATGCTATGTCATGAAGACAAGGGAACATTCAAAGGAAATAAGTAATAAGGTTCATCACATGGATATAAGAATATTTCCAAAGCATTGTTAAGTACCTTTTTAAGAAATGGAGAGAATATGGCACTGTGAATCGGTCTAGAACAGACCGTCCTCAAAAACTAGTATCCAGTCGGGAAGGGCACTTGTCAGGGAGGCCTCAGACACATAAGGGCTCTGGAGAAGGAGCAGGTCAGAGGCAGGAAAAGATAGGGCACATGGATTGGGGAGTAATAAGGCACAGACAGGCGAAAGGCAGACTCTTGCTCAAGGAGGCACTAGATCGTTACCAGGTGTACCGGCCAATCAGGCAGGCAGACGGCGGGCTGGATCATTGTCGGAGCAGGCAGGAGTTCGGTTCACTGGTGGACAAGTGGAGCAAACTAGGAAACATACAGGTAAAGAGAAGCGGGACCGCTTGGCATGGAAACACAATGTAAACTGCCTTAGAGAAAACAAGAGGGCACAGGTTAAATACACAGAGGGTAATCAAGAGGACCGGGAACACCTGGGAGTGAGGTAACGAGAACAGACAGGTGACAGAGCATGACACAAGGCCTATAGCAAGTTACTAAACTAGTTACAGTCTTCCACAACTGAGCTAGGACAATATATATATATATATACGTGAACAATAGCCAGGGTGGTTCAGAAAAGGGGCCTTGATGGGAGAGTGGCAAAAATAAATCACTTTGAATATCAGCTATATATTACAGAAGACAGATGACATAGGCCCTGACACCAAATTAAAAAGGATTTTATGTTCTGATTAACCCGAAATAGAGCTTTTTGGCTTCAACGGCAAGCGCTATGTTTGACACAAACCTCAAACCACACGTTGTCCTGAGAACACCATCCCTACCGTGAGGCATGATGGAGGCGGCATCACGCTGCAGGGAGGCGTCTCTGTGACAGGATCTGGAAAGACTGGGAGAATAAAGGACTGAATGGATGCAATGCAATACAGAGAAATCCTGGAAGCTGCTGAAATCCTCAAGAGATCTAGGATTTGGTAGATCGTTTTTCCCGTAGGATAATCGTGCCGAACATAAAGCGAAAGCCACACAAGACTGGCTTGAAAATGAAAAGGCTAATGTACTGGAGTCGTCCAATCAAAGCCCAGACCTCAACTGATTGGGAATATATGGAAAGAGGTGAAAATGAATGTTCACCAGCTTGAGCCGTTTTGCTCAGAAGAATGGGCAAACATGGCTGTGTCCAGATGTGTAAAGATGGTAGAGACTCATGGCTGTAATTGCTGATGATATGGCTCTAACTCTTCCCAATACTAAAAAAAAGTGGTGAATAATTATGCAATTAATGATTTTTGCTTTGTATTTGCAATTATTATAATTTTTCTTTTTGACATGATGGACTATGTTGTTTTTGTCAATTACGGATAAAAACACACATTTATATTTAATATTGTAACACGATAAAATTGAGAAATGTCCAAGGGGGGAATCCTTTTGGGAATCACTTAAATAGATTAATCTATTTTGAATATAATATTCTGTATTATATTGTTATGCCATTCAATGTGTTCTGTTTTAATTACAGATTAAACTAGAGATTTTTGTTAGAGATTTTCTTTTTCAGCCCATAATTAAGTGGAGAGTAGAGAGCTAGCCCGCTGTCTGGGGTAACCTGTTCACACAAGTAAATAGAGATCAACTAATCAGGTGGGTTATGCTTTTTTTGCAGTCCATTTTATTATACCCTGCAGGTTCATTTAATCTACCCTCTGTTGTGATTTCAGAACTCCCCAGGCAACTTGCAGGAACTGTTTTAATTCTGCCTGTTGGATGCAATTGCACCTTTGTGTTCTTGGTAATAATAATAATTTTTAAACAGGGGTTTTATTCTGAAGCGATGATTTATAATCAGTCTTTAACAACAGTTATTATACTGAAGACAGTATTTATTATCTGTCCTTAACAAGTTACAGCGAATACAGTATTTATAGTCTGTCTTTAGCAACAGTTATTATACTGAGCAGAGAATTTATAATCTGTCTTTAACAAAAGTGCATCATACAATGTAAATTGTGGGGACTTTGACGTGTAAATGCTCTGATGTTAAAGTGAAGGGACAAGCTAACAGCGCTGGTGAGTTGGAGATTGAGCATCACAGAAGCCAATTGAATTCCCAAGTTCAGCACCACATGGTGGTGGAGACTGGCAATCTCAGCAGCAGCTTCTCTTCATGTAACAGGACAAAGACCGAGCCAGGGAGTAAGATGTTTCGAATCCTGGAAGGCAAAGCCTCTATCAAGTCTGTTTGCCAGCCTACTCAGCCATGCTCAGTATATCGACATTCCAGCCTAACTTTAGAATACGAGGGACTTCATTGCAAGGAAAGGAAAATAAAGTATGAGTAATGCTCAGAGGCATTGTGCATGACAGAAACAGCAGCGACAGTCTTCCCCCTATGTCCCCCCGTCCATCAGCCATCACTGACTCACTGTCTGGCAGGGTGCCATGAAGGGAAGAGGAGAGCAGCAGAGCAGTGTTTTATAGGGTGGTGGAGTTGACTAACGTCCAGGGGCCAATGCACCTTTGTCCTCTGTTGGACGTTAACGTGCAAAATGGGGTGGTCGCTCCAAATGGCTCCCCTCTGGACCATCTAAGCTTGGGCTCTGTGGCTCATTAAAAGGGGTCAGAGCCGAGGTGCCGCGCTCCATTTAGCCACGCTCACCAAATGGACCCGGTACCTATGAGAGAGCATTACCAGGCTCAACAATATGCCGGGGCCATCTCCCCTGCTCAGCCAACCTCACTGCTCACAACGCGGCCCGGACACAGTGGCACTCCAGGCCGGTCAACTGTGGTCCATGTTCAGGCACCTGAGCTGCTTGGAGAACAGCATGCCGATTTGCCTTTGGGCTAAATAGCTGTACTGTGGAATATGGACCGGCAGAATAATTATTATGAATCAGTCACCGTACATCTGAATCCTGTGCATGCTGTGGTGGTAGCCAAAATCACTAACCAGATTATGGATTAAGAACAAGCCGCTAGAATATGTATGAGGTGAAACATAGTACAAAGGAACATTGCCATGACAAATGTCATTAAACCTGGCCTCTTGATATTTTTCGAATGTGTGAGTTTAGTTTGCAACAACAAGGGTCTTTTCTGATGACTCCCCTGTCAAGGAAAGGCTAATGGCTCTCTGTCTTGGTTATATCCGGCAGTTTGTTTTATCACTCTTGAAATGTTCTCCAAAATCTTAAATTAGCATTTTCTAGCTCAGGAAGTGGGATGCGTGTAATTATCTTAATGGGGATTTATCTCTGATGAGGCACACAGACAGACTAGTGGACAGACAGACAGTCAAACATAGAAAGACAGACAGACAAACCGACCAATTGGATGGATGGATTCGTGGATGTGTGATAGATAAATGGATGGCTGGACGGCCTACGGCAATTCATTTGCATATCTGCAGATCTCTTCTTTCCACATTAACCACATCAGAGTTCCAAACTACCTAACCAAGTGTACATATAGAATAAACATAGAAAAATACATAGAAAATATAGAGTATGAATTGAATATTCATGATTTATATTTAGAGGTTGTTCCCTTTGTGGAAACTAATAACAGCGTTCGCTAGCATCCAGACACGCTGCTGTCATCATTAAGCCCACTCATTTGCCATCATTAACATGCTACACCGGCGCCATACGGTATACATTTGATCAAAGCAGAGTAAACGGCTGCAGCACAACCTCGCCGGTTCTAGAAACTGGAGCTGGGTAGCTTTAACTGCCGCTAGAACAGGAGGCAGGATGTTGGCATGGGTTGGAAAGAGATGTAAAGAGACATGGAGGAGAGGTAGGGAGAGAGAAGAGGGAGAGCAGCTTCTGTACATCCCTACGGGAGACTAACAGGGCAAAGGGTTGACTGAATAAATTTTTAAAAACTGACGTTTGGTTGTGGTGGTGGTCTGTGTGTGTGGGGGGTGTGCGTGCTTGTGTGTGTGTGCGCGTGTGTGTGTGTGAGTGTGTGGGAGAAAAGGGCATACCTACAGCAGTCCAGATTATTCTGCAGACTACTGCATTGCATTCGATATCTCTCCTCAACCTGTATATTGGCAGCCAATAAGGACATTTCCATAGGCTACCTGATAACAGTGTGGTCATGGTGATTGGCTTAATTCACCGCCAGACTTCAGCACCTTGACCACAGAAAATGAATTGCCTTTTTGTTTGCTTCAGATATCTCCCCGGTTTCCATGAATGTCAGGAGACACATATTGATTACCCAGGGTGCTGTTCTCTGAATCAATGCTAAGACTGACTGAGGAGGCAGAGGAGAGGAGGGAGGATGGTCACGCACCAGTGCAATCTTTGTTCTCTCCCCTACTACACTCCTCCTCTGTCCTCTGTCCTATCATCACTCCCATCGCTTAAATTCTTCTCCATTTTGTCTACTGATTCACCCTCTTCAACCCCACTCTCCTCATTTTCCACATATATGATTATCATTCTCCCCTTACTTCTCTCTGTGGCTAAGTGACTCACTTCAAGCTCACAGAAGTGAGCTGAGCAAAAATGAAGTAAAACCTCCAAATGACCTATCATCTTAGGCTCTGCATCCTCTGAACGGCCACTCCCACCAGGGGATAGCGAGAAGATACGTTTCTTGATCTCTTTTCTCTATACGCCAATTGACCTGGCAGACAGGATCACTACTATCATTGCTATTTAGGGGACACTCAACTATTTTTTTGGTCTTGGGGAGGTGGGGTGTGGGGGTGGGGAGAAGGCAGGAGGAGAAGAGGTAAGGAGAGAGAGATGGAGGTACGGCAGCGTGCATTTCTGTGTGCTCGGCCCACATCTTCCCTGAGTGCCAAGGGCCTTGGCGTGACCCTGCGTTCTTCACAGACGTCAGCCCGGTGAAACGCACCGGCAGGTTCGTGCTCTACAACATTCATAGAGAACGCCAGGAAACAATGGAGCTTCCAGACCAGGCACCACTGAAGCTGACTGAGGGTAAGGCGTCCTGCTTGTGCCATCTAACACCCTCAAAACCATCCACCACAAGACCATGACACGTGCTTACAGAGCAGGCTGAGAAACAACCCCACTCTGGGGTCAATCAACGCTCATATGCTGTGGTGTCTGTTCCCGTGGAGCCACGTAAATAAACTTGAAAAAAATCGACTGTTATGCGAACGACAGAGAAGTTCTTTATTTGAATAAATCGCGAACATTTTCCATCGTCCGCACTAGGCAGAGGAGAGGAATGAAGGAGGGTGAGAGGAGGCAGGGGAGAGGAGGTAGACGACAGGAGTTAGGAGAGAGGAGGCAGAGGAGAGGAGGAAATTGAGTTAGGGGAGAGGAACAGGGTGGAGAGGAGATTGCAGGGGCGTGAGTTAAGAATATCTGGTGAGAATAAAACAGCAGCACAGTGTTTGTCTGCGGACCTGGAGGGGGAACATAACATCCACACCTTGGGTGTGGGAGAGGGAAGCTCAGCGAAGACAAGCCCAGGGGCTCTGTTCATTCTGGGGGGTGCTTTAACAAAAGGATGGGGGTGTGTCTATGGATATGTGAATATTCTGGTGTGTTGTGAGTCCAAGCAACCCGAATAGCGAGAGTGAATTAAGAAGAAAAGGACCGACTGGCAATGCCAGCCGAACCCCCGCTTCTTTCCCTCTAACACACAAACACATAGACTCTCACACACATTAACACACAAACATACACACAACTCCCCCACTCCCTAGAGCGGCTACCCTCATTAGTGCCATTGAGACCCACTGCTGGAGACAGCTGAATCGCCACCTCAAAGCACCCCTCTCTCACTTTCTCTTTTTCCATCCTTCCCTCCCACCTTCTGTCTCTCTTTCTCATCCTCTTCCCATCTTTTGCTCTCCATACCTCTCCTTCCATCTTCTATTTCTTCCTCTCGCGCTTTGTAGGTCCCCTCAATTAGTGGCGTCTCCCTTCTTCCTTGCCTGTTTGCTTCACTCTATCCCTGCCTGCATCTCTTGATTCCTCTCCCTCTCTTTTGGGCTTTTTTGTGGATTACCATGCTGCCAGGCCTTCTGCTACAGGGAGCTGCTAAGGAGGGATATCTGTTCTAAAGCTGCAACCACAGAAATCCCTTCCGCCATAGTTCTGCTTTGCCTGCTCTGAATGAGCGCTCACTCTCACTCATCTCTCTCCTCTTATACCACTCTCTCCATCTCTCTGTCTCGCTCTCTCTTTCCCTCTTTCTCTACATCTCTCTCCATCTGTCTCTATCTCCCTCAGCATCTCTCCCTCTCACTATCCTTCTCTCTCATTTTCTCCACTTCTCTATCTCTTTCTCTCTGTCCCTCGATCTCAGTAGAAATGTGATAGTACACTACAAGCACCTTAGAAAGCTTTGCCGACTTAAAATGGTCCTTCTTAGGCTACTCTAAAACCATCTTAAAATATCAGCAGGGGAAATGCTCTTTCCTAATTGCAGCTGCAGGCAGATGGTATAAATCCTCAGGGATCAGGGACTGATCCTAAGAGCGGCCTGGGAAGGCTGAGGAGAAGGAGGTGCGCTGCTGGACAGACCCTCCAGGCTGGCTAAGCAGGAAAAACAGAACAGCTTAGGCTCTGAGGACGAGAAGATTGTCACCTCCGGATGTGGGACCTGGGTGTCCTTGGTGGGTCAAAGGTCATACTGGTGAAATTTACTTGAGAGAATCAAATTAGCACTAGCAGCCTGTAATTTCTGTAAACCAGTGAGCTTTTGGTGTTCCGGGCGACATACTGAAAACAACGGCCTCAGAAGGGCGTCTAGCACAGCTCTGCATACTGATTAGGGCAGGTGGGTAGGTAGACTATTGTTTGGAGCGTCACGGATTGTAAACACACAATGTCAGTGATTTTACTGGACGCGTGGCCGAGAAGATTCATGATAAGTATACCGGCGTTGTGGGGGTGGCCTGGGGGGGGGGGGGGGTGGCTGAGAGGGGGGGGGGGGGCGTAGTGTGGAACGGCATGGGGTCCATCTCCCACAGCCAGCCCTTCTCTCAGCTGAGCTCTGATCACTCAGGATAGGCCCTGGGGAGGAGTTAGGTTACAGTCACACACTTTGAAGGACATCAAGCGTGTGCGTTCGTGTGTACAGATGAGTGTGACTACACGTGCAGTTAGCCAGGAACCATTAAATACAAGGTGAGAAATTAGTATACAGTGTAGTAATAACTAATAACACTGTGCTCAGATTACATAATCATTTAATGGACAGAAAAATGAACAAGGATGATCAAGGTCATGACCTTCCCACTTTGACAGAGGGAGATAGGGAGTTAGAGTCACTGAGAGAACAGAGAGACAAAAGAATGAGTGATTAGCTGATTTAGAATGACGAGGGAGAAAAAGAGAAAACGAGAATGAAAGAAAGATTGTGGTTGTCACAGGCAAACCTGTTCTCACTTAGCGCCCAGGGAAATGTGGAGACAAAGATGCAAAGATTTTCTACAACACAATGCCAAAGAGAAGCTTTCTTTCCTGAAATGATCAATCACTAGAATTAATTTGAAACTATACAAGATGAAAAAATTGAATATTTATTGGGTGAAAAACCTAAATGTGTATATTTGGCAGCCCAGTATGTGGCCCCATGCCACAATCTGAGGGACAGTCACGGATTCTATTCATTAATTTTTTCATGCCTTCAATATTTCAACACTAGCATCCTATTATTTTAGTATTACATTGTAGGTCTATTCTTACTAATTATTGTTTTTGTAGCATATGTTGACATGAGGAAAATGTTCTTACAGCCTGTTATTACAGCCTGTTTTGCCCTTGGTCTGACTACCGTTATCTCATATACTTTGACAATGTGACTTACTGCCCATGTCAATAAAGTCTAGTGAATGGAATTAAAAGAAAGAGAAAGACAGATTAAAAGAGACAGAGAGATACTGATGGATATGTTTTCGCCTAGTTTTAGCTGCAGAGAGGTTTTGCGTTCATGTTGTTGGCAGCAGGAAATTGTTCAAGGCTATGCCCCGCCTGCCCTGGCATTCCGACACCTTCACCCCGGCCCTACACCATGGGGGAATGGCCGGGCCAGATAGGGTGAGAGCTGACGAGGGCTGGAGTTAAACATGCTTCAGGGCCAACGGTTGTTTGAACAGAGACGTTTGCTCAATCCAAACCATGTTGCGATTTCTAAATTCATGCATTTGCAATAAACAGGAAAGCAAAGCCAGAGTAGAGAAAGTCTGTGTCTGTGTGTGTGTGTGTGTGTGTGTGTTTGTCAAATCATGACTAGTAAGGACGTTTTGCTGTCCCTGAGTTATATAAATTCATTCTTTAGGTTCAGGGTTAAGGTTAGTGTTCTGGTAATAATGAGATTTTAGTGGTTAGGGTTTAGATTCAGAAAATAACTTAGAATGGAAGTTTATTGTTATTCAAAGAGGTCCTCACAAGTATACTAAAACAAGTATGGGTTAGTAATTAGGTTTTTGAAGGACTTGTATGTGATCATTGTATGTTTCAGTTTGGGCATGCCTGTCTGCGTGTGCATGCAGGCCTGTTAATGCTCATGTATGTGTGATCACAAATCTTTCGGTTTGTACGTTTTCTCGTTAGAGGGTTTGTGTGTGTCATTCTGTGTGTGTTCCAGCTTGGGGTGGATCAGCTGTAGTTGGCGTCTCAAGGACGTCTCTTTACTATCATCACAGATGTACACAGTAAACCCAATCCCATGAACTGTATGTGCAGGTTGCATGTGCCGGAGGCATGTGCCGGAGGCATGTGCCGGAGGCATGTGCAGGGAGGCATGTGCAGGGAGGCATGTGCAGGGAGGCATGTGCAGGAGGCATGTGCCGGAGGCATGTGCAGGGAGGCATGTGCAGGGAGGCATGTGCAGGGAGGCATGTGCAGGAGGCATGTGCAGGAGGCATGTGCAGGAGGCATGTGCAGGGAGGCATGTGCAGGGAGGCATGTGCAGGGAGGCATGTGCAGGAGGCATGTGCAGGAGGCATGTGCAGGGAGGCATGTGCAGGGAGGCATGTGCAGGGAGGCATGTGCAGGGAGGCATGTGCAGGAGGCATGTGCAGGAGGAGGCATGACAGACAGCTGTTTACAAATGCATTGTAGCCGTCATCTAGAATGAATCACATTTCAAGGTCCTCATGCACACCCCGCAAACACTAAACAACTGTGTATGACTGAACAAACATGTAGCCATGCATTCTGATCTGTAACCTTGCCTGAATAAGCAAGAACAAATACGCACACACGCACGCAGGCACGTCCTCACACAATTGCCTTCATGTAGATTTAGGCCCTAAAACCCCAAAGCAATACCTCAGAAAACATACAGATGTATACTGTGACAATCCATTCTCATCACCACCTTGCCCACGCCGAGCGAGGGCACATTGGCCACAGAGGTTCAGGACCATGGAGAGCACACACCAGGAGAGAGCGTGAAGGTTTCAGACCAGGGTGTGCACACACCTTGGGAACGTGTAGAATGTCTGGAACATTCCTGAGGCAGCTGGGAGGTCCTGATCCACCCCTGTCTTCCTTTATAGCTCAGAAAAGCTATCCAGTAGACGGCAGGACCCGCCAGAGAATGGTGAAGCAATGGCCTGTTATTTCTGTCGAGGCACAGAATGCACTTGGATGTAGAGTGGTCACAGCACTTGACTGAATCCCCCAAGAAATAGCAAAGATTACCAGGACTCTTTCTGTTGGTATTTGTAAGCTTCGTTTGTCTATTCATTACATTTTATTTTATTTCTGTTGATTAAAACGTCATCACCATCCCAGTGGCGTTGTTCTATCTACTTTACAATATCTAACAAATAAGTATTTGCAGTGGCAGTGGACAATCGGACCATCAGTCAGCTGAAATGCATTACAGCAAACACAAACACATATCCAGACAAACAAACCACCAAGCAAACAGAACATCCCTTACTTTTGGTGGGATACCATGGTCAAGTGTTTGTTGACAGATATTCAGAGAAAGTTAAAAGTGTCAAATATTTATCCAAAAGCTTAGCTTAAAAACCAAATGCGTTACAATGTGTGGCCCTTCCCTCTGAAAAATACAGTGTTGATTTGAAGAATCTGTTCAGACAGCTTTTGAAATTCTAACCTGTATATTTGGTTTTAAGGTAAGAAACAAAAAGACAAGCAAACTATAATGAGCAGCTAATTTCCCTTTGTTTCTGAACGTTGGTTTGGAAAATGTAGGTTGTGTATTCAAAGCCTTTTTCAGATTTGAAATGTTGACGGTACCTTGCAAGTTGGATTTGTTCAAGCCGCCTACGATGTAGCCAACAATGTCTTGTGGCATTTTAAAACTTGGCTGTAAACAGGGAAAACAAGACTTGTGCAGTGTCATACACCATATTTGTTTCATAACCTGAGGTCTGTAGCTTAAATTGTTTGCAAGCTACTGGCCTTTGAAAGTCTGAATATCTGTCGATATCGAACGTCGATCTAACTTCACCATGGTCCCTGACTGTCGGTCATCTTACCGCGTCCTGTTTGAAGGACCATATGGTGATTACAAATTGGTACACAAGAGCCGTGTTTTCTGTGATGCATGCCAGTTTTTGTTGGTGTGGTATGGTTGGGATGAACAACAGGCATCATCTGTGCTGAAGATCAAATCGTTTGGTCTCACAGATGAGAACAATCTACAAAGCCTGGTATAAAAAACCTCAGAACTCTCTTTTTAGTACTTATTTGTCTTTTTGGCATGGGTAGCTACTGGCTGTTTTGTCTGTGTTTTCAAACTGGTGGTGCTGCGAATTACAATAACAAAGCAAAGCAAAGCAACTTCAAAGTCAACAAGCATCCCGCCATTATGAAATATTATTTGACCACACTATAATAATGCTTTAACTTTAACAGAATATTTATGACATTTTATGTTAAATTTACATATAAACAGAACATTAGGCAAGAAAGTTGTCAGTTATTTTGAGGGCTGGGCTTCTGATTCTGCAGCCCTTCCTTCTCTGTCTTTCCCTTTATCTCTCTCTTTCTCTCTCTCTCTCTCTCTCTCTCTCTCCCTCTCCCTCTTTTTCTCACGCACGTGCGGCCACATGTGCACGCACACAGACATAAAAACGGGCCAGGCGCATGAGCTCTGCCAAAGATTATCGCTGCCAAATTTTGGGGTCCTGAATGGGAATGGGCTTGACTTTGGCTGCCCTTGTGTGTGCCTGACTCCAGCTGGGGGTCCATTAGAGTTCTCCTCAGCAGACGCTGGCCTCCACTGAGAGACAGAGGTCAGAAGCACACACATGCACCTGTGGGACAGGCCGGGTGCGTGTGCGTGTGCGTGTGCGTGCGTGCGTGCGTGTGTGTGTGCACGCGCTCGTGGGTAGCCGCGTATGTGTGTTCATGAACAATGTGCAAATCAATCAGTGGTTTCATTTCTTTGTACTTCTTTGTACGTCAACTGTGTCCTTTTTTGTGAGTGTATAATTATAGTGTTGATATAGTTTTGTGTGTGTGTGTGTGTGTTTGTGTTTTAGTGCACAGTTGTGGAAAGTGATAGCGGTGTAGGGGCTGCAAATCATATTTTACTGTAGAACGCTGCCTTCTGTACACACAAAATAAGAGTTGTATTTGAACTACTTATTTTCAGTCATTCATTTCCTTATCTGCCCCTGTCTGTCACCTTCACCTTGTTCCTTTCCCGCACTCCTTAGTTGCAATCACATATGCATTGAACCATGATTGAATAAATATCGTTTCCAAATTGTTATAAAATGTAATTGATAAAATGTGACTTTTCTTTCTTTTGCTTGGTTTGATAGTTGCATTGGAGCACATTTGGGATGCTGTGTGGGTAGACATGTGGGAAGATATTCAAATAGCTACAGTATTTGCTTCACATAAAAGGGTTTTCTATTAGTCTATAGACAAGCATCCTCCCCTGCTACCTTCTGCTGGCTGACAGAGAATGGAGAGGGAGGGTTACTTCACCCTGAGTGGTTCAGTGAAGCACAACAACAGCGCATTGCCAACACCACCTTACCGCTCTCAACCCGGCGAATCAGACCAGCGAAGCACCCGCATGGCCGGCTTCACCGCAGCCATCATTAAACCGTTCTAGCCGATCAGACGCTTTAATTGGAGGATGCTGGGAAAAAGAGTTAAAATGGCGCTTGTTAGCTCAACTACGGCGAGCGGCAAACAAAACAAACACACAAACAAACAAAGAGTAAGACAGCCAGACTGCTTGTCACACAGGGAAGGACACGGAAAGGCCTAACTTAAACCCGTCTTGCTAGGTGCAAATCTCATGGACCGATGTTGTTTACTCTTCATTTGGATGAACAAATCTATGTTGTATTGTGAACCGGTAAAACATAGAAGCTACATGTTTGTTACACTAATTCCATGTCCAAGTCTTTCCTTAGTTACGAGACTGTTTTCTCTGGTTTCTCCATTTCTTGCGATGGACTGGGAGAAATCAGCAGGAGCTTTGCTCATCAAAACCAGCAGCAAAGTAACGATAGCGGCTTCAAGTCTCATGACCAGGGATTTTGCATCTAGTCTTGTGAATCAGTAACATCAGGGAGAGCACAGTACCGTGGGGATGCTTAGGACCTGCCCAGAGTTACTGCTGTAGCCATTAGCAAACCCCCTTAAGAGCACAGAGCACCCACATAAATGAATATGAAACATGACGCAATAAAAAACAGCAGCAAATGCCTCTGATAAGTGGCTGGGGTCGATCATTTACAATTTAGTTGTTAATGAACATCTGCAGGGAACCTTCCACATGCAGCTCTGGGAGAAATGAAGGAACCACTGCACCTTTTTCTGTCCTTTCCAATCAAGTTGAAAAGGAGTGTTGGAGTGAGGAACAGAAGCGATCAATTTGCATTGGTTTCTTCATTTTAACCCTTCTGTTCCTCACTCAAAACCATCCTTTTCGACTCTCGGAAAGGAAAGAAAAATGTGCAGTGGTCTCTTAATTTTAACCCTTCTGTTCGTCACTCAAAACCATCCTTTTCGACTCTCGGAAAGGAAAGAAAAATGTGCAGTGGTCTCTTCATTTTAACCCTTCTGTTCCTCACTCAAAACCTTCATTTTTGACTCTTTCGGAAAGAAAAGAAAAAGGTTCAGTGGTCTCTTCATGTTATCCGGAGCTGAATAATATGTGTGTGTGGGTTGAAAGGACCTTCAGGTGTGTCTCTGTGGGTTAGTGACCTGAACTCAAGGTTGGAGCTGAACCTCTGTACCAGCTGGAGTTGTCTGTCTGCAAGGGGACTGTCTCAAGCACATGTCGGTCCTCATAGTCTGTCCGCAATGGACTCGATACTGTCTGAATCACCTGCCTGTCATTCTCAAGGGACCAGGTGACAGTCTCAAACACCCCAACGATGGCTTAGCTACGAGTTATCGCCAGGCAGTTTTAACACACACACACACACACACATACGTCAGACACATCACTCGGGGGGCATATAAGGGGCAAATCAGGTGGATGAGAGGGGTGGCGAGAGGGAGGCATGCCCAGGTGAGCAGAAGCCTTCAGCCCACCAGGGTTTGGAGTCGTTGCTAATCGCCATGCGTGCTAATGATTGACATTCAATCATTTTAACATTAAGTCTCCAAGGCATGATGCTTGGGTTATGCTCGGCTTCTTATGACCCATTAGGTTGTATTGATATCCCACCGTTACAAAACAACCCACTGTATAACGCTGATGAACTGTTAGCAGGGTGGTTTTTGCCATACAGTATGGTGCTGTCGATAGCTTGTTCTCCTAGCTGAACATTCACCATTAAACTCATCCAACTGGAAATCATGTTTCAAGACGGTAGCGATTGGGCCAGTAACTCCAGCGTATGTGACCATTCAGTGAATTATGCAGTCCAGGACATACCTCAAAGGGCTGTGAAAAGAGCCTACGGTGGATGAGAATAAATAGCCCCAATGATTTCTACAATCTGCCCCGAAATCTAAGTGAGCCGCCATCAGCAGGACTGATAAGAAAGGCGCTCCGCTATACAGCCAGCCAGCCAGCCAGCCAGCCAGTCAGCCAGGGTATAGAGGTATTGAACCATGCAGACACTTTAATTAATAAACTGTAAGTGCCATGTTTCTTTCTCTCGTTCCCTCTCCCAATCCCTCAGTGGCAGCTTGCTAGTTTTGACACTTTGAGCTCGCCCTAAATCCATAGCCGTCACTTGGCTGGCGTGAAAGACAACGATAAATGCCCAGACGTGTATGTGAAATCATTACACGGTGGGCGATAATCCATGGTTTACTGGGTCCTGTCTGGGTATGGTGTTATATGGGTCTGTGAGCAGAGCGAGGGGCTGGGCCCGGTGCTGAAGCCGAGTTAGATAAGGGCTTTACTGCATCACCATTGGCTGTATAAATAGCTTTGTCCTAGGTTGTTAGCCCTTGACTCTCCAGATCCAGTTGCTGCTGCAGTTCAATGTGTGGTTTGGCTGCCCTTCAAGTTCTCTGTGTGTATAGCCATGTCCTGGCCCGCCTGTCTGCCCGATCATGGTGTGTGTCTGTTTGTGTGTGCGCTTGTGTGTGCGCGTGTGTGTGCGTGTTTGTTTATAGTACTTTTGTGTTTGTGTGTGTGTGTGTGTGTGTGTGTGTGTGTGTGTCTGTGCTCCCCCTTGTCTACCCCTGCAAGCACAGGCATGATAAAAAGCCAACTGATCCAATGTTGGTAACATGCACGCACGTACTGTTCAATCACTGGAACATCTGGTAAATGGAAACATTTACACATCACGGTTTTACTGAGATTCTGGTTCGGGGAACAGACGTTCTTGATCCCCAGAAACATTCAATAACCTTGCTGATCAGAGCTTCCAAACGTTAAATAGGTACTGATTCAAAAGTCAAGCAATCAATAAAAATATGCTAAATGGAGAAACGTTTTATTATTGTTTGGGAACCATTCTATTGCTCAATACAGTGTCTTGAGAACTAATTCATACTCTTTCATTTCCTCCAGATATTGTTCTGCTACAGATACATGTGTTAATGGAAATATAATTGATCAAAATAACTTTTTTACATGAACGGTAACTTCAATATTGCAAAAGCATTGAAAGTTCCCAGGATACTGTAACCGTGGACTCCATCATTGTGAAATGGAAGAAGTTATGGACCACCATCACTCTTAGAGCTGTTTGTCTGGACTCATTAAGTAGCTGTACAAGAAGTCCTTTGGGCAGGGAGTTGATCAACAACCCAACGGCCACTTTAACAGAGCTTCAGAGTTTCTCTTCAGAGAATGGAGAACCTGTGGGAAGCGCTCCATTAACCTGGCCTTTATACTGCGGTAGTGTGGCTACACTGAAGACACTGAGAAGACTGAACAACATTTTGTTTAAACAGCTGGTAGAGTAAAGAGCACAACTTTTAAAAAACAAGTTAAAGGAACGGCTTCAATTCTTTCCCTATTCTTCTTACCCTGTTCAGCAAACGTCAAGAGAAACACCCTGTATCTTGGCAACCACAACCCAAAGGCAGGGCTGCCAGACCATAGTGGAGACATACTTTTACCCACACTGGGGATGTCTATTCTGCATACACAAACACGCACACAATTCACACAGGGGATTTTTATTTCAGACACCTCCCTTTCTCAGTAGAAAGCTTGTGAGCCTTCTCTGTAACCATTTGCCTTTTAACAGTCCTCCTTATTCATTCCTGCCTCTCAGTTTCGCCCGTCCTCTCCTCAGTCAAAACAAACCCAAACACTAAGAGAGATGACAAATTATACAGCGAAACAGGGCTTCCTTGCAGGAAGGGACGAGGCATTTGATGAGCTGTAATAAACCAAAAAAACGAACAAAAAAAGACGGCAAACATACGTACACCCGTGAAAGCTTCCCTCACAGTGAATTGGCTCAGCACAGCTTAAAGTTGGCCTCTCGTCCAACGCCATACCAGGGTCAAAAGTTTGGGATGTGCCAGGGCATTGGGGGTCAGGAGAGGAGGGGTACACGACGACCCAAAGCCACGAAAGTCAGACTGAGATGGATGTCCTGCCTCCTCCAGCATGGAATGGGGAGGGAGCCTAGTTATTCCGTGGAATTGTGCAGGGCATGACATAGCTCCACAGAGGTGTGCTGTGGTTCAGATAAGGCACACAGACATTGTGCTCAGAATAATAACGGGTTGTGGGACATACCACGGCCACAGAATTTGTTCCGCTCGCCACAGAACCGAAATAACAGCCTTCATGTATGTGTGGAGTTATTCACCACGGACATCATACATGTCAACTGCCAATGCCTCATTCATGAAGGTCTCATAGTTCATTATAACCTTCCGAAATGCCATAGTGGTGAAAATGCGTTATTCTGTAGATAATGTCAATATATTGACAAAGCAGAGTGATTTTTGTCCAACATCGTTGGGTATGATGACATTTAAGACGTCCTCTTTTCGAGTTTGATCCGGTAGTTCTGGATGATGAGGGCACGGGGGGGTTCTGGATCAGAGGGTTTATCCGTGGGTTAGGTGGTATGGCTTGGACCGCGTGAGGAGCTCATCCTGGAGGCCTCCGACACTGGCATTATGATGGGGACGATGCCAGTCCACTATGAAGAAATGCAGAAAATAACACATTTCTATTGAAAACAGAAACCTTTCTGAAAAGTCCCATTTGAGCTGAAAAAATGAAGCGCCATTTGTACCTGTGATGCTGCCTATCGATGTGCCTGGATAAATGATTGTTACTCAGTGAGTATATAGACGTAAGACCTCGAAGTGGGAAGTCCAAGGTCTCATGTGTTGCTGTGACTGCTTTGAAAATCACATGAAATACTTTCACTTGGAACTCTGGGACTGTTATTCTAGTTAGGCAATGAAAGCAATTCGAGCCCTATTTCAGTTGGATGGCCGTAATGTCTAGATGCAGCTGTGAATACAGCATGTAAATAAAATGAATGTAAAACGCTTATAAGAGGGCGCCTTTATCCAATAAATTTAATAGCTAGGCAACTTTGGAAACATTATCTATTTTTCCATGGAGGATTCAAGGGTGTACTTTCCACCCCTATTGTTGACTGGAAAGATAGATTAACCAAATCTGTTAGCAGTTGGCGATTGACAGGTGCACTCGAAGGTTTGGACAGATTTACCAATTCACTTGAATGGGTAAGAATGTCCAAACTTTTAACTGCTACTGTGTACATAATATGCTGTAGTTCAGACAACCGAAAGTCTTCTTCGCAAAGTGATGAACACATACAATTACACTCAGACACTTCTCCTGTCAGGCACTATCCACTTTCCTCTACAGAGTCCTCATTACTGTAATGTTGTGAGTCAGAGCAGTATCCCTCGATCTTCTACCCTATTTCTGGGTTATTTCCACTTATCAGAAGCAGTAAGCAGAGATCCTGCCAGGGCCCAGCTCCATCCTTACTGCAGCTGTGAGCCCACAGGGACCATCCACCAGCCCTTAGGCTCTGTTGCTCTCACATAGGCCTTTTTAACAGAGCTGGGTGAGCGATTTCACCCAACCAGGGAAGTAGAATGATTCACTCTGCTGTTGTACACACATGATCTCTATGAAACCGTCCTCTGTCCATCCTTCCCACAAACTCCAGACTAGAGCTTTCCAGATGAACATTTCAAGATATCGGTTCTTTTTTTCTACTTTATACCAATTGATATTATTTTTAGGTGTCTGCGTGCAATTTGGAAAGATTTTTTGTTAGCACATTCACTACAAAAACATTTGTTAAAAATAAATTAACATAAGCAGTTGGATTATTTTATCACTTTTTCCTGCAGTCTGGCCTGGTAAAAGCCCTATTGAATTGTACTGAATGGTCATATCAGATTAAATCTCCCTCTACATAACTTTTGTGTGAGAAAAAGCGTACGCACCTCCTCCAATCTGCCTACACCACGGCACAAAAATCTATTGTTTTGTGGGCATGTTTCTCTACTGAAACGTCGCCTATGCCTGACAGATCTGACACTGTGCGGGATAGATATTTTCTGTGTCAGATAATCCCATCACAGATTATGTAATGTGCTGGTTCGACAGTCAAGAAATCCAGGCTGATTTGAACCAACAAACTGATGTGATAGTTAATCCCCTGGAGTCAATTCAATCATCACATGAATCTTTGTTTTTTCCTGTGACCTTTACTTGGTGAGATCAGAAACTGTACCCACTTTAAATTACAGTTTCAGAAATTAGTCACTAGGCTGTGGGCCTATAAGAGTGCCCAACAAACAAAATCAGTAGAGCAAATCCTATGAAGAACACTGGTGGTATTCCAAGTGTCACGTCATCTGAGGCAAAACTTTCAATGCAATGTATTGAAGAAAACTTCATATATGATGTCATCACATCCTCCCACCGCTTCAATTCACATTTCTATGTGATCCATACATGTTGCCATACATCTACATGCACTACCACTCAGTAACAAAGCTAAAAATGTTTCTTGCAAATAAAACGGAAAAATCTTGTGAACAGAAGTGTTCCGACTCTTTATTCACTACTTTGGAGAAAAGCGTTTAGCAGAGATCTCAGCTTCAAGGTTTCATGGGTCTGTGTCTAACAACTTCGCACACTTTGATTTTTTTAGATTCTACCATTCTTCTTTGCAGATCTTTTGAAGCTTTGTCAGTTTGGTTGGGGAGAGTCAGGGATTGGATAGGGAGAGTCCCCAGAGATTTTCAATGGGCTACAATGCAGGGCCCCTCAAGATATTCACAGATACTGTATGTACCAAAGACACTAGCGTAGTCTTGGCTGTGTGATTTGGGTCAGTGTCATGCTAAAGTATGAAACTTTGTCTAAGTCTGAGGTCCTGTGTGATCTGGATCAGATTAACTCTGTATTTTGTTTAATTCATCCTTCCCTCAATCCTGACCATCTCCCAGCCCCGCCACAGAGAAGAGTCCCCATTGCATGATGCTCCCACCACCATGCTTCAACATAGAGAGGATAGTAGACAGATGATGAGTGGAACCATTACTGGGACTTGACTTTCAGGCCATATAGTTAGATTTTAGTCTTGTCAGACCATTGAATCATTTTGCTCATGCTCTCAGAGTCTTATAAGTGCCATTTGGCAAACAACAGGTGGCATGTCATATGCTCTTCACTTACTCTACTATATCTTATTGAGTTCCTTCCAACAGTTCTCCCATCTTTTCAGAGGAACTCAGAAGCTCTGTTAAAGTGACCACTAAGTTCTTGGTCAACTCCATGACCAAAGCTCAGTTATTTAGTTTGGCTGGATGACTGGCTCTAAGAAGAGTCTTGATTTAGGATTACTGTTGGGATCCCCATTAGCTGATGCAGGTACAACAACTGCTGTTCCTTGGTTGTTCCAAACTTCCATCACAAATGATGATGCCCACAGTGCACCTGGGAAATTGCTGCTTCTAATCAATTGAATTTGCCACAGGTGGACACCTGTCAAGTTCTAGAGACTTCTTAACGATGATCAATGGACACAGGATGCTCAACTTGGAGAGTCATACAATGGGCCTGAAGACTTATGTGCAGGCAATAAGAGATGTGTTTTTATTTTCAACAGATTAGCATGAATAAAAAACTTGTGTTTTGCGTTCCGTAGTGCTCAGGAATCCCATTGAAGTCAGTGGAATTTTACAAGTGAAATGTGGTATATATTGCACATATATTGCATGATATTCACAATATTGTTTTGAACATTTCTTTTGGGGATGGTGTCAAACTGAAAAGTCAGCTCAATACTTTGACCATGGGAGATTATGAAGATTTAGTCTAATTTGCAGTTCTAAGGCTTGAAATCATCATTGCTGCAATCATCATCAATTGATAATTTGATATTGATTGCAGCGTTGTTTTTGACTAAATATTTTAGCAACGTTGTTGTATTTCCAAGCCCTTATAATGCAATTTAGACAAAACGTTAATTAGCCCCTGTTTTAATTTCCTTAACCCCATTCAGCTACTTGTCGTCAACCTGGCTACAGTGTCTATATAACATTATTGACCATGGCAACAACGCAACTGAATCATTGAGGTGCAAGTCAAGTATCTGTCTAAGTATGTCTAAGACAAGCTGCGGACTGTTGCTTTGCAAGCCCAGGAGTAAAGGAAATACTTGAAACATTGAGGCCTGAAGAGTGAAAAATGCTTATGTTTCAAGACGTAAGGCAAGTTTCCAATAAATGCAAATCCACTGAATATTACAAAGGGCTCGGAGAAGCTTGTCCTTGAGCTGGTGGATGAATGTCCTGGCCTCTTTTCCTGCTGGAGGTGTGGCATGTTGGATTTACCCTTAAAAACAGCACCAAAGACTGAATTTCAGATAGAAATACCACTGGAGGGCTACAGATGGTTGTATTATGTTATAATTTAACTTGCATACTTACAGTTGTATATTCTGAATTATGTCCCCATCAGTTCTGTATGACAATGGAGGAAACATTTTCCTTTTTAAGATATTAATGGACAATAGATGTTAATAGTATGGGAGATTATGCTGTAAATGTAAACACGCATTAACATATCCATCTGGTGTCAGCGGGTCATGCTGTAAGGCTGTCATATCAGACACAATAGCCGAGTGTTCTCCCTATTGGTACGCCTACACAGCACTCACTGTCCATAGTGGATACCCTGACAGGAATGTACATGTGCTTGTGTGCATGTTAAAATGTACAGTGTGTGTGTGTGTGTGTGTGTGTGTGTTCACATGTGTATATGCGTGTGTTTATAGGGGCCTGTGTGTGTGTTTTTATATTGGCCTCTGTGTGTGTGTGTGTGTGTGTGCGTGCGTGCGTGCGTGCGTGCGTGCGTGCGTGTGTGTGCAGGCATGCGTCCGGGGAATCGATGTGACCTGCAGAGAGATCCGGACTGACAGCCTGCTCAGTCAGATGTTTGAGAAATCAGCCCCCCTGTCGGTTAGCTAACCCCCCTGTCGGTTAGCTAACCCCCCTGCCAGACATCCAGTACATACACACACACATGTAAGTACATACAGTACTTTGTGACTCAAACATTCCTTTTTTCAGGAGGGCATTTTAGAGTTGGGCTGAAACAGCTGTGGGCCAGATTTGTCCCCATGCTACAGAGGTATATGGGCAGCAGAGACAGCAGGTTAGACTGCTGGACCACCACAGGCCACCACTCACATTCCTTGCAGTGTTAAGAGGCTCAGGAATAAGCAAATATGTTCCCACCCATCCCATCCTCCTCCAAATTTCTCTCTCCCTTCTCTCTTTCATCACTTCTCTCCTTCATCCCTTCACTCCTTTATCCCTTCTCTCATCTTTTCTCTACTCCATCCCTTCTCTCCTTCATCTCTTCTCTCCTTCATCACTTCCTATTTCCTCCCTCCCTCCCTCCCTCCCTCCCTCCCTCCCTCCC